>PVHX01000228.1:112420-181628 GCA_004024805.1 Geosciurus inauris
TTTGGTACTGGGGATTGAACTCAGGGGTACTCGACCACTGAGCCACATCCCCAGACCTATTTTGTGTTTTATGTAGAGACAGGGTCTCACTGAGTTGCTTAGCACCTCACCATTGCTGAGGCTGGCTTTGAACTCATGATTCTCCTGTCTCAGCCTCCCTAAGTGCTGGGATTACAGGCTTGAGCCACTGCGCCCGGCTGAGGCAGTTCTCCTAAAGCTGTGACTTCTTCCCTTTTCTTTACCTTTCCTAACTCACCGTGGATGCAGAGGAGAAGGCTAAGAAGGAAGCCGAGGAAAAGGCTCGCCTGGCTGCAGAGGAAAAGCAGAAGGAAATGGAAGCCAAAAGCCAGGCTGAAGAAGCTACGTCCAGCAAGACTGAGAAAAAGACATCCGGAGAAACCAAGAATCAAATCAACGGAACTCGCACGAACAAAAGTGACAACGCTCGCGGGAAGAATCCCAAAGCCGAGAAGTCAGGAGAAAAGCAGCAGAATGGTGAGTGGGCTGCTGGCTGGAGAGGGGCTCTTTGGGGTGTTCATGATGTGTGGAATGGAAGCTGGCCAGCCGCTTCCCCACGCTGGCAGCTCCTGGGGCAGGGCCTTCCTGACCATCCGCTCCTGGTCATCCCACCTCACTGGGCTGGGGATGTCAGCAGTATCCCATTACAATCAGCCACCAGCTCCCCTGTGCCTATCTCTCTGGGAAGATTTACATCTCTCTGGCCCTCCCAGCTGCCCTGGAGACTCTAGCCAGTGTCCACCTGCCCACCAGGTGCAAGTTACTGTTAACAACACCAGCACAGTCCTGACAGCTCACTGCCAATTGGGTGGATGAAAAGTCAACTTCTCAAATGTCCCAGCCCCAGGATGGCCAGGCCGCAGGTCTTCCTGAGGCCTCTTGCTGTATGTACTATATATGTTACACGAGACTGCATATATCTTTGTGTCTGTAAGTGCACTTATTAGGGTGACCAACCATTTTAGTTTGCCTGGAACTGAGAATTTCCTGGAATGCAAGACTTTGAGTTTTGTTTTGTTTTGTTTTGGTACCAGGGATTGAACTCAGGAGCACTGGACCACTGAGCCACATCCCCAGGCCTATTTTGTATTTTATTTAGAGATGGTCTCACTGATCTGCTTAGCACCTCGCCATTGCTGAGGCTGGCTTTGAACTTGTGATCCTCCTGCATCAGCCTCCCAAGCTGCTGGGATTATAGTCATGTGCCACTGCAAGTCTTGCCCAGCAAGACTTTCAGTTTTAAAATAAAAAAAATGTTCCAGGCCATTATTTTCCTATGTGCATATATGAATACATGACCAATGTGATTCTATATCATGTACAACCAGAAGAATGGAACGTTATACTCCATAAATGTATACTATGTCAAAATACATTCTACTGTCATGGATAACCAATAAGAACAAATATTAAAAAAAATAAACAACAGAAACTGAGAAAAGAAAAAATGTTCCAGGCAAAGCTAGGATGAACCGGCCAACATAATGTGCAGCTAATTGATAATGTATAAGTAAAATACATTATATTTGTTATATTTGATATTTGTTATATTTGATACAACAAATATTGATTAATTAACAGCTATATGTCAAGTGCTGTGCTAGGCATGGGGGACTTAGAATGAAGAAGCCTCGGGAAACCTATGATGGCATAGGGGATCTAGACATCTTCACAAATAATTCTAGTGAAATGCAGATCAATAACAGCCGTGGTGTGGCAGATAAAATGCCTAAAAAACCACCTGCAAAGAAAGACGTTAACATTGCTGGGACGGGGTGGGGGGGTTGTGAGATAGGGTGAAGGGCAGAGAAGTCTTCAGGAGGAGATAGGGTCTCAGCGAGGTTTTAAAAGCTAAAGTTTGCTGATGAGATGGGGGAAAGAGGCTTCCAGGCAGAACAATGATGAGTGCTGCACGAGGGCGTGGAATTGGTCCCCTTGTTTTGGGAAGGTCAGGAAGTTCAGAGTCCGCAGCTTCCAAGTGCCAGGTTGTGGCTAGGTTGCAAGGTAGCTTTGCAGTCAAACAGACCCAGATTCAAGTTATGTCTCTGCTGCCTCTTGGCAGCCTTGGCCAGGTCCTTTAACCTTTCATTGTCTCTGTCAAATGTACATAATACCTATTCACAGCACAGGCCACTTATGAGCTTTAATAATAATCATGGTAGCAAAAACTACAAAGAAAATAACAACAAATAGCATTTATTGACTTATGCAAGATGCTGTTTTAAGTGCTCTCTTTACATTTCATTTTCTCACCTGCCTGGTAGAACCAGGTGATTTTTTCTAGCTATAGCTATTATGCTACAGGGCCTGCAGAAATGAGAAATAGGTAAAAAGTACTTAACATGACATTCTCTATCTTTTTTAATAGTAACATATATGCCATGTATAATCATAAAACAGTATTTTAATACATATACTGATAATAGCTTATATCACATTCCAAGAACTTTGCATTAGTTCCCTCAGCTAACCTTCATGACCACTTTTTTTTTTTTTTGGTACTGGGGATTGAACTCAGGGTCACTCAATCACTGAGCCACATCCCAGCCCTATTTTGTGTTGTATGTAGAGACAGGATCTCACTGAGTTGCTTAGCATTTCACCATTGCTGAGGCTGGCTTTGAACTTGGGATTCTCCTGTCTCAGCCTCCCAAAGTGCTGGGATTACAAGCATGCTCCACTGCACCCAGCTATGACCACTCTTAAGTGACAGGGAAGGCCATTGCTCCAGCTAGTCCAGTCCCCAGTAGCCTGGTTCTGGAGACATTTTAGTTTGTTTTGTATTCAAATGCATCATCGTCCAGAAAAAAAAAGTTAATTTAGTAAGAATTTATGGTGCCCCTGTTGAAATTTTAGAGGATAATATAAACCTTCCCTTTCTTCCCCTCTTGAGATCTGAATCGACTGAGAAATAGATAGGAAAATCATAAAGCCAATGATGAAGGTGTCAGTTCCATGGCAACTGGAGCTGACCTGGGAACATGAACTTGTTCTGCTGAGCACCTGGGCTTCTTCCTGCATCTCACCTGAGCTGAGCTTTACAACTAGACACTGGGAGAACCAGGCGTGTTCAGGGCTCATCCCCTGACCCCAACAGGGACAGAAATCACATGCGTTTTGTAAAAAACATACGGATAGGAAACAGGTGACGATGTTGAGCTTTGCATGCTCGGCTCTTCCTCCTAGATAAATCCCTCCTCCAAAGGAGGGGCCACAAAAGAGGCAAGAGTTTCTTCCCTCCTTTTATCTTCTGGCTAAATATGTCTTCCCTTGAATAAAAACTGTAATCATAACAGTACTGCCATTATGGAATGTCTAATGTGCCAGATGCTGTAAAACATCTGAAAACCCTAACAACTTTGTCAAGATACTTAGTCCCAACTTGCAGATGGAAAAATCGAGGTTGAATTGCTTGCCTAAGGTCAAGCAACCTTTCAGTAGAGATCCCAGGTGAAACTCAGTTTTGTGGGAGTCCCTATTCTGTATTCCGTAAGCAGCACACCCCTACCATTTTGCAAGGTTTGGTGATGGCAGAGAAAGTGGGGAATAGGAGAAATAGGAGTCATGCCTATTGTCCATACAAAACTCTTAATCTTTCTGCTCCAGGGGTTAGCACCCTTTTTCTGTAATAGACCAGATAATAGTAAATGTTTTCAGCTTTGTGGGTCACATGGTCTCTGTTGCAGTTCTCAACACTGCCATTTAGCATGAAAGAAACTAAAGATGAGACCTAAGCAAATGATTGAGGCTATATTCCAGTAAAACTTTATTTATGGAAATTAAAATTTGAATTCTATCTGATGTTCATATCACAAAATATCTGTCTTTTTTCCCAACCCTGTAAAAAATATAAAAGCCATCCTTAGTTTGTGGATCATATAAAACCAGGCAGTGGGGCTAGGTTCGGACCCTGGGTCATGGTTTGCTAACCCTTGGCTTAGTCAGTAAGAGAAACCAATAAACACTAACAAGCTGGACACACACACACACACACACACAAATGATCATAAATTTTACAAAGACTCAGAGAGGGTAGAGGGGACAGGAATTTATTTTGAAGATGTCAGGGATGTGGGGATCCTGAAAGACACAGGAGCCTGGCTTTCCAACAAAGCTGGCTTGATTCCACAGCTGTGTTTATTTTCCAAAGCACTAGCTTACCATTTCCCTTAAAAAATTAAGTATAAAATGAGAGGTGGGAAAAGAAATCAATTCAGAGCAATAATAAGAAAGGCTAATGGTGGTTGGGGACTTGGTTACAGCAGCCTAATTAAAATGATTTATAACTGCCCAGAAAGGCTCTCTTGTTTGCCCCTGTTTATTGAGTAACAACTCACATCAGCCATTATTCCATGTACAACCCATAGGAAATCGCCTAATGGATTCTATTCAGGGAACATCATCAAATAAGTATGGGTCTTTTCCCAGGCACCCCTCCTTGCAGGCTGCCCAAGGTATTTTCCAGGTGAGGGCTGAAGGATATTGGTTAGAGAGGTCCTGGAGGTTTGCTCTCCTCTTGCCAATTAGGGAATCCTTTAAGCTCTGGTCTCCATCAAGGCAACTTCCTCCCTCAACCTCCCAGGCCCTGACCAAGTAGGCTGCATGAGCTGCTGGCTGGCATCTGGCAAATCAAACCATTTCTGCTGACTTTGGGAAGAAGCCAAGCTGCAGCTGTGGGTAAAACGCCAGTTCAGAGCAAGCTAGAAGGCCTAAAATAGAGTACACTTGGGCTGTGAAAACTCACTTCAGAAAGAAGGATTATTTTTCAGCAGGGCACTAAGTTGACTATAGGGCTTGAGATCCTTGAGTCCATCTTTGATATCCTGAAACTGGGAATGGCTGCCGTGTGGATTGTTTCATGGGACTTCTAAAGAGACCCTTCTCTTTGGACCACTGGTGGTAGTAGGAGGAGATAATCATGTCCTTTACTTGAACTTATCCTGTTTGGGCCCTGGGCAAGGTGGATGTCCCTTTTTCTCAGTTCTTCCTACCAATTCATCCCATTTCAGAATTAAGAATGAGAAAAACCTGGGGGAGTTTATCGACTTCTAATTTAGTTTAGGATTTGTCCAATTAAAAGTACAAACTTCATAGACTGCATTACAGCCCCAAATAGCCTTGCATTAGCCTTAGGTAATCATTTCTTTGTAGATTTCTTTCCATTTAGAAATGGAAATCTGAAATCTAAAGTTTGAGCTTTGAAGGGAAGCTGTAAATACAGTAGTTGAAAACGTGGTCTCTAGAGTCAGACCCACTTGTGTGGCCTGTAGCATAATGTTTGTGCCTTAGATTCCTTGCCATAAAATGGAGATAGTATGTAATATGAGTTTCAGGTCAATTCCTTACAAGTGTACTTAAGCGAGATTACCAGGATTAAATTATCCTAGACAGAGATGAGCACACTTTTTCTTTAAAGGGCCAGATTGAAAATATTTTTGATTGTTTCAGCTTTTGCCACATGAAAGCAGCCACTGACTATACGTAAGTGGATGTGCACGAGTACATGCCAGTAGACTTTATTGACCCCAACAGGTGGCAGAATTGATTGGCCCATGGGCTGTAATCTGCTGACCCCTGCTCTTGGAGAATATGGCTGTGTCTAATTTTGTTATTTACTACTTAACTCTCATAACTGTGGAGTTATATGCTAATTTGGAGATTTTTGACTGATAGAGAAGATAACTAAAAAGGCTATAGTTTTATTGACGTGTGGGGTATAAACATTTTTTTTTCTCTAAGTAATCTTATTTTAACATGTTTCTAAAATGCCTATTTCCTTAAATGCTCCTAGAACCATCCTTACTATCTCCCTCATAAGTGAGTTAAGTGCATATTTGACACATGTTCATTCTACATTTGTTTAAGGGTGTTATTTTTTACTTATAAATTACACTCTGACAAGCTCATTAATTAGAATACCATTTATAGCTGTTTTAGAATAATAACAGCAGTATACCAGATATCATATTCAGTACTTATATGTTTTAAATGCC
Source organism: Geosciurus inauris (assembly GCA_004024805.1). Classification (NCBI taxonomy): domain Eukaryota; kingdom Metazoa; phylum Chordata; class Mammalia; order Rodentia; family Sciuridae; genus Geosciurus; species Geosciurus inauris. The sequence goes on from PVHX01000228.1 coordinate 118,432, forward strand.
TATAGATAGGCTTTATTATGCTCATTTTGCAGATAAGAAAACTGAAGCACAGGGATGTTAAATAGCTATTAATTGGTAGAGCTTACACTTGACCCAGGCTTTTCCTCATTCCACAGTCTAACTATAATTCTGTCTTGGATGATAAACGCTATTGACTTAATTACAACCCTGTTTGATAGGAACTTTCAATCTTAATTTCCTATCATAATCCAATTACCAGAATCTAACATGTGGTGACGGAAAATATTTACACTCAGACATGAACTCACTCGTGACTGTAAAACCATGCTGCACTTTTTTTTTTTTTACCTTGACAGGTTTAAAGATATTCATAACTTCCCCCTCAGCTGTATACATTACACTGTTTGTCACACTTATTGCTTTCAGGTGACTTGAAAGATGGTAAAAATAAGACAGACAAGAAGGATCACTCCAACATCGGAAATGATTCAAAGAAAACAGATGGTAAGAGTATCTTTCCCATTATACTTTTTCCATAAAACATGCACTTACTGAAAACTTGTTAGAATCACCTGAAACTGAAGTAGTGATGGTTAATATGGTTTTACACCCTAAGAAATCCCACTCTATTACATTGAAATAATACTAGGATCTCATTTTCAATGATTTTACTAATTATTGCTGTGTCTCTTCTTCTCTGAAACACTTCATTGTTTTGGTTGTCCTTTGGGCTCATTCCTAATTATTCTTTCATGCATGCACATAATTTCAAGTTAAAAGGTAAAGTTTCCAGGGAGTAGTTTTGAATTTTGAACAATTTCTCATGCATCTATTAAACACTGGTCATCTTTTAATCCCAAACTTCATTAAAAGCCAATTCTGGACTCGCTGATTGCAATGTAATGGAATAAGACATACTGCTAATGTATTTATGAGTTTCTGATCATGAATTGTGCAACATAAGTAGGAAATGTTCAATGTTTTTAGTTTGCACATGTTTTTCCCTTGAATTATTACTTTTGATAAAAATAAATAGAATTGGGTCAGCACAATGTTGCAAAGCAACATGTATAGTTACAGAATATAGCTTAGCCAGGAAGAACAAGTCCTAAAGGCAGGATAGTGCAAAATGCAGCATGTACCACCATGGTGAGGTGCATGAGCATTGTTTGTACTTTTTATAAAAAACATTCCACTCTTTCTAAAACCCAAAAGTTCAAATTAAAATACCCTCCACACTTGGAACTGTTGGATTGGGGAAACTCACCTTATCTTTTACATATACCTCATTGTTTTGTTTGTCATACGTGTTCATTCCTGAACATCCCTTCATGCATTGACATGACATGTAACTAAAAATGAAAATTTCTTTTTTAAAAAATTTTAAATATTTATTTATTCTACTTAGGTATATATGATAGCAGAATGCATTTTGATTCATTGTACACAGATGGAGCACAGCTTTTCATTTCTCTGGTTGTATGTGTTGTAGAAAATTTCCAGGGCATGGTTTTTGTTAGGAGTCCCATACTCTCACTGAAACTTCCCAGGAGACATTGCATTTGATGCTAAAGTATTCTGTGAATAGTTTGGTTAGAATACCTTTGAACAAGTGCTGGGTGATCAAGTTCAGTAATAAGAAATTTGAACACAAGCCCTCATACATCTATTAAAAAGGAAACAGCTCCTGTAGCTTTCAGGCTTATGCCAAAACAACATGCTTGCATGAAATCCATTTTCAAACCTTTCCTTTTAAGATCAAAGTCACTCAAGGTGTCATATCACACAATACCTGGAGAACTCACATGTGTAATTTTTTACTAACTTGCTTATGCAAATGGAAACCATTTAGTGAACATACTCTCCTTGAATAATTTTGACTAAGAAGTGAATTAAACAGAGATAAAATAGAATTCAAAATGATGACAATCTCTCAGTCAGACTTTTATGGGAAATGTTGTTCAAATACCAGAGACTTTTTGTCAGGTGTCACTGGACCCAAGTCAAGGCAAACCGATACAGAAAATGTACAGTGGAAGAATGGGGTCAGCCATAAACCCAGCACCTGGACACCTTCCTCATCCAGCACTTGGTCCATTGCTCCCTGATCTGAATTCCTACAGCACAAAAGCCCATAATAAATCAAGTCCAAAATTTTTAATATGGAATCTTCAATCTTATAATTTTTATTATATTATACATAGCTGCTATAATGTCATGTGGGCATTGCAAGTTATGTTTTATTACCTTCATAAAGCCCTATTATTTTATCTGGTCCCCTTTTAACTGAATGATTTCCAAACATTTAGAAGATTGAAAAATTTTAGGAGGAGGAAGGTGTTGAAATAGAGTCTATATCCTGTGGCATAAATAAGGGTAAGATTTGAGTGTTTAATGAACAGGATTCTTGATCTGATGGGACTGTGAATAGGCTGTAGTAAATAAAGAAAAAACAAACTCTGACCTCCATCCGCTGATTTTCTCCTTCATAATCCCACCCTTCAGCTGCCTCAAGAGGGGCCTGGTATGTCCATACACTTGCAAATTCATATGCAAACACAGACAGGAACAACTTAGTATTATAATGTCATGATGTGACATCTGTCATCATCACTACTTTGGCACCTAGCGTCAGTGATGTATAGTGGTTTAGTCCAAAACCTTTACTAGAACTAAAGCTAATTCTTGGGGGCATGAAGTGGAAAAGAATGACTCTCACCTACCCTTTCCTTTTTAGTCATTAAAGCTCTTTGTTACAGAGATGTATTTCAAAAAAGGAATATGTAGATCAGTGGATATATTGATTTAAAATCCCATATAGAAATAACATTTTGAACATTTCTTTCTAGTAGCTCTTGTTATGTTTGATGACCAGGTAGAGTTAATTTAACTTTTCAATGACCCTATTCCCATTCCAACCCTGAGAATCATTGATGACTAGTTCTAATTCTTGAGAGGGAGTATCCAGGTACAATTCATACCCACTGTGATTAACCCACTACGGGTTTATGGTTGTAGCATTGTAAACAGTCTGAGAGAAAGCAGTTGATTTTTCCCAAATTCTCATGACCCTGGGCCTGCTCGTGGGAGGGAAGTGGTATGTGCTGAAATGGTAAATTACTTTCTGGCATAATGAACACATTGGAATGGCACATTATCTCTGTCGGGCTACTGAGGTTCTCTTCAGTCCCCTGCAGCAATAATTTTCTAACTGACTTCAAAGAATGGAAGTCCTCTGAAAGTACCTTGTTTACCTCTAGAGAGAAATGTACTAACATAAAAAGGTCTAAGTCTCTGAGCCAAATTTTTCCTGGTGTCTAAAATTTTCCATTATTGGGAGACTTGCAGGGTACCACACAAATTAATTCTTTTCAGGGCATTTCTAGTCATGGTTGTAAGAGCATTGCCTCTTGACCTAACATAATTTATCATAGTTGTTCAAAAATACAAACTTACCCTTCACTGTACTTGACCACGTAACAGAGATATATGAGATAGCCACCTTTTGTGTTTCTCAGAAGATGGATTATAATTAGGTCCTGCACAGTTCTTAACCAAATCCCAGAGAGCAAGTTCAGCTGGGGTTTCTCCTTCATTGAATATTTTGGGAATTGGAATGTTTAATGTCAGTTCATGAAATTTAAAAGTAAACTGTGAAAATTAGAAAAAGTGGACAAAATAAAATCCACAAATTTCTGCCTCTGATAAAGAGAAATAACAAGAACTGGATTCATCTTCTCACCTGAACCAGAGAGAGGGAAAGAGAGACTGACCACCACTGGACAATGTATATTTTCAAGATAACAGATATTAGAAAATAAGGAACAGTGATTTTTGAGAGACAGGAAATGAAGGAGGTGGTAAACCCTATGATGTCCCCAGCTCACTGCCAGGGGAGGGCTCCTAGGCAACAACAGAAAGGAAGGACATGGGCAGACCCAGCTGACTCTCTGACTTGAGACACTGAGTAAGAGTTCAGGAAAACCAACCTGGTTAGGGTTGACAGAACAAAATACTAAATGAAGAGAACTATAGAACTCCAGAGATCTGAAAAGTATTGTTTGGAGTGCTGAGCAACCCATGTAATGAGGAAACTACCTGAGGCCTGGAAAGAACTAGCAAAGAGGATTAATAGTAATGGTCCTGAGGTTCACGTGGGGCAGGGAAATGTGCCTGTTGCCACAAACCAGAACTGAACCATCATTTAATGGAAATTAGGTAGAATACTCATGATTGTCTTGAATTTGTAGTGGGGAATAATTAACTATAAGCTAAGTGCTGCTCTAGACCTACCTAACAAATCTTAAAAAGCAAGACATAAAAGCACCAAAATGTTTCCAGGTAACTTAATTACATCCCTGAATACAGCTCCAGGACGGGTGTGTGTGTGTGTGTGTGTGTGTGTCCCTCCGTCCATCCAGCACCCAACAAATTAAAATTCACAATGTCTGCATCCAATAAAAATAAAAAAATCAAACACCCAACTAGTTGAAACCAACTCAGGACTAAACTAAATGTTAGAATTAGTAGACTAGGTAATTAAAGCAGCTCTTATAGTACATATGTTCAGAATTTAAATAGAGACATGCATACATTTATAAAGGTTGAAAACCAAACTTCTATATATGAAAACTATAGGTCTGATATGAAAAATACACTGGATGGTATTAATAGGATAGAATTAGATGGGATTAATAGTAAATGCACTGGATGGGATTAGACATTGAGGGGGAAAAGTAGTGAAAAGATTAGACAGACATAAAATGAATAAAAACAGAATAAAGAATACAATATAAATTATTATAAATGGCATCTAATATATGTATATTTGGAATCTCCAAAGCAGAAGAAAGAGTGGAGAGAAAAGGAAACTATTTGAAGATGCAATGTGTAAAATTTTGTTACATGCTGAAAACTATAAATCCATAGACCCAAGAAGCTCAATAAAGCCCAAGAACAATAAACACAAAGAAAAAATTACACAAAAGCATATCAAAATCAAATTGTGAGCCGGGCACAGTGGTGCAAGCCTGTAATCCTAGCACTTTGGGAGGCTGAGACAGGAGAATTGCAAGTTCAAAGCCAGCCTCAGCAACAGCAAGACACTAAGCAACTCAGTGAGACCCTGTCTTTACAGAAAACACAAAATAGGGCTGGGATGTGGCTCAATGGTCGAGTATCCCTGAGTTCAATCCCAGGTACACACACACACACAAAATCATGCTTAACCAGTGATGAAGAGAAATGTTTAAAAACAACCAAAGGGGGTGAAAACACATATGCACAGATGAACAAGGGTAAGGAGATAGTAGATTTCTTGTTAGAGAAAATGAAGACAGTGGAGCAACATCTTTAGAGTACTGAAATAAAAAAAAATCATTCAAGAATTCTGTACCCAGCAAAAATTTCCTTTTAAAAACTCAGGTGAACTAAAGATAGTTTCATCAGACATACAAAGGTTTTTTGTCATTATTCCCTAAACAATACGGTATAATGACTATTTACCTAGCATTTATACATATAAGGTAGTCTAAGTAATCTAGAGAAAAATCTAAAAAGGATACAGGAGAATATACATAGGTTATATTCAAATACTATGCCATTTTATATAAGGGACTTGACCTTCCACAGATTTTGGTATCTGTGACAGGTCCTGGAAACAGTTTCCACAGGTAACAAAAGACAAATGTGTATATTTTATTATTATTTGACTCTCCTTAAGATAATTGGCCACTTGAAACAAAGTAGTTAATGTATTGTTGGCCTTATAACATATACAAAAACAAAATGTCTGACTATAATAGCATAAAATACAAAGGGAGAGAAATGGAAGTATACTATTGTAGGTTCTAATATTATACATGAAATGGCATAATATTATGTGGAGATAGATTGAGATAAATTGAGCATATACTATAAGCTTTAAGGCAATCACTACAATAAAAAAGCAAAGATGTGGTTAACTAGCTAACAAGTGATAATATGAGACCATAAATAATAATTAAGGCAAAACTAGGTGGAAAAGAGTAAGAAGGAAAAAAGATAAAATGATAAAAAGAAAAAAAATAGGAACACCATCAGCTTAAAATAAAGCATATGTTATCACACTAAATATAAATGGCCTAAATACCCCCAATTAAAAGGCAGAGATTGTCAGATCATAAGATCAAATTTATTCTGCCTTTATATTAAAAATATATAAATAGCCCCAAATTTAAAAAGAAACAGAAATTGTTATGCCATCTTGACACTATGCAAAACAAAGTTTGAATGGCTACATTAATATCTAACAAAGTATATTTCAGGGCAGAGAGCAAGAATAAGAAAGTTTCAGGGTTAAAGAAGTTTATTTCATAATGAAAATGTGTCCATTTATCAAGAAAATATAATGATATTTTACATTTCTGCATTGAAATGCATAGACTGAAGTGCAGAAAAATATTTAAATCTGCCATTTGGAGACATTAATATCCTTGTCTCCATAAGTGATAGAATAAGTAGATATAAAATCAGTATGGAAAAGACTTGTAGAACACTAGCAATCAACTTGACCTAACTGGTATTTCTGGAACACCCAAGGAGTAGAGTATAAGAATACACATTATATTCAAATGGAAATTTGTATTTTCCTAATTTCTTTCTGATCAGTCTGGCTAGACATTAATATATGTTATTAATTATTACCATTGACATTATCTGTTGTTTTTCTCTTTTCTATTTAATTGGTATCTGATTTGATCTTTATTATTTCCCTTCCTCTACTTGCTAATGGATATAGTTTGCCTCATTTACTTATTTTTAGTTTTTAATGTAGAAGTTTAAGTCAATGATTTGAGTTTTTTTTTTTTCTTTTTCTATTCTAGGCATTTAGTGCTGCAAATTTCCCTGTAAGTACATTAGCAGCATGCCAAAAATTTGGATATTTTCTATATGTATTTATATTCATCTCAAAATACTTTCTAATTTTCACTTTGATTCTTTCTTTTTTCTTTTTCTTTCTTTTTTTGGTATCAGATATTGAACTCAGGAGCACTTAACCACTGAACCATGTCCCCATCCCCCTTTTTATATTTTATTTAAAGACAGGGTCTCACTTAATTGCTTAGGGCCTCACTATGTTGCTGAGGCTGCCTTGAACTCAACGATCCTCCTGCCTCAGCCTACTGAACCGCTAAGATTATAGGTGTGCACCACAGCACCCAGCCCCACTTTTATTTCTACAACTTAACAGTTATTTAGAAGTGTGATGTTTTGTTTCCAAATATTTGGGAATTTTCTAGAGATGGTTGAGATGTCAGTTTTCTCCAGACCTATATATCCAACACAGTCCCAATTAAAATCCTAGCATGCCATTTTGGTAGAAATGGACAAGCTGATCTTAAGACTTAAACAGCTATAGTAAGCAAAGCAACATACTGTTGGCATCAACATAGACAAACAAGTCAATGGAGTAGAGTCCAGATACAGATCTGTATGTATGAGAGTTTATTTTTACAAAGGGAGAAGGCAATTCTATGGAAAATGATGGTCATCAATAAACAGTGATGGAGCAACTGGAGCAAAATAATGAACTTCTCTTATGCTTGTACTACATAAAAGCATAATGTTAGAATGGGTCCAAAACCTAAGTGTAAAGTACAAAATTATAAAACTCTATTTAAAAAAATATATGAGAAACTCCCTTTTAACTTGGATTAGGAAAAAAATTCCTAGATATGAAAATAAAAGTACAACTCATAAAAGAACAAATTGATAAATGGTATTTCATCAAAGCTAAAAACTTCTGCTCTTAAAAACCTGTGAGGAGAATAAAAAGACAATCCACAGACTGAGAAAATATTTGCAAAGCATAGATCCGTTAAAAGACTTTTATCCACCATATAGAAAGAATTCTCAATATTTGATAATAAGAAAGTAAGAATCCAATCAAAATCATATGAACATTTTAACAAACATGTCACTAAAGAAAATATACCACTAGCATAAGAGCACATTAAATGGTCCTGAACATCATGAAGGAGAGACAAATTAAAAACCAAAACAAAATGAAGCTCATGTAAGGGATGAAATTTCACACTTGCAGATTGTATTCAACTAATAATTACTTAGCTCTTGACTTCTGTGACTGTCAGGATGCAACTTTTCTAGCTCATTTCCTCAGTGAGGATATGAAATTATTGTAGCTTCATTTCTTAAACTGCTCTTATACTCCTGTTCAGCATCTCAGTGCAGGAAAAATGCAGGAAGCAGTAGAGCTAATATTCTCGTGAGTTTGCTTAGAGCAACTAATTGTGATCAGGAGGTTTATTGTGAATGTGAGAGGAAGAGGAACTCACCTGTCATTAGCCTTTCACAAGGCTGTCATCTCGTGACCCTGACTTGTTACAGGGCTTACAAGGGTCACCTGAAGAAATGAACATGTTTTTCCATTTTTTTTTTTAAATAGCTGATTCCTAGAAAGTTAGTTTGGACTGAAATACATAAAGTTGGAATGAATGAGTTGGTCAGCTATCTTTTGTTCTATTCTATTTACTGAGTTCTTAATAAAAACAGAAGTGTATAATTATGGGCCTTTACATATGAGTTGCACTTACTGCTTGTAACATTCCTATTTTACATTGGAATATGTTTGTTAGTTCCCTAAAGGATGGGGCACCACCCTGCTCTTGGTGGGCCTGGTAGTAAATGATAGATAGGGACTGTGCAAACATGGAGGTGCACCCAGCTCTGCAGATCCAGGGAGGAAATCAAGCAGCAGGGTATGGGCAGAACTATGGCATGTGGATGCCTCTGATATCACAGAGGTTGTTTCTTGCTCAAATTCAAGTGTAGAAATTTGGGAAACAAGGATTGCACTGGTACATTGCTGTTATTCAGGAGGCACACGTCCACTGGTCATATGGGCACTGAGACCATTGTTGTCTGTTTTCACCTTTTCAGAGACACTGTGTCCTAGTGTTCTGTCTCATGGAATTCTCCTCATCGCACTTTTTCTTCCAAATTTCTCCCCCATACTGCTCAGAGCAGTAGCCTTGGGCTGTCTTAATGCTCCAGAACAAAGAACTGCCTGATTCAGACCCCTCAAGAACCTTCCTTGTCATTGACCCCTCATTTTATTACCTCATTGCCCCCCCATCTCTGCTGTTTTTTTCCCAAAGGGCTTCTTATCACCTGAAGTTTATGGTGACTGTGCATTTGTCAGTTCTGAGCCACAGCAACAGTTGAATACATGACTCATTTTCAGCATGCTCATCTTTTAGTTAATCTCATACACCCTATATGTAGGGACTTTGTAGGAAACTAATTTTTTTCTCAATTTTTGAAAGATTGATATGTTTTCTAAGGAACTGTCAATATGATTTTAGGAAGAATTCTAATGCATTTACAATTCTTATAGGGTGGTGGTCTTTGTGGCCATTTTAGTTCAAATATCTATCCCAATTTATGCTATATGAACTATACATAAGACAGTTTAGTCATTGAAAAGGTTGTAGCATCTCAAGAGTTCTTTTTTAAATTTATGTTTTATTCTTTTTAGGTGTACATGACAGTAAAGTGTATTTTGACATATTATACATACATGGAACGTAACTTACTCTATTTAGGATCCAGGTCTGATTGTACATGATGTGGAGTTTCACTGGTCATGTATTCATATATGAATGTAGCAAAGTTATATACATTCTACAATACATTCTGTTCTCTTTCCTACTCCCATCCTCTCTCCATTCCTTTCACTAATTCAATGAGCTTCTATCCCCCTCTTTATTGTATGTTAGCATCCACATATCAGAGAGAACATTTGGCCTTTGGTTTTTTGGGATTGGCTTATATAACTTACCATAATAGTCTCCAGATACATCCATTTACTGGCAAATGCAATAATTTCATTCTTTTCTATGGCTGAGTAATATTCCATTGTGTATATATGGCACATTTTCTTTATCCAATTCATCTTTTAAAGGGCACTTAGATTGGTTCCATAGCTTAGCTATTGTGAACTGAGCTGCTATAAACATTGATGTGGCTGTGTCACTGTAGTATGCTGATTTTAAGTCCTTTGGATATATACTGTGGAGTAAGATAACTGGGTTAAATGGTGGTTCCATTCCAAGGTTTCTGAGGAATCTCCATACTGCTTTCCATAATGGTTGCACCAATTTGCAGTCCTACCAGTAATGTATGAGAGTACCTTTTCCCCCACATCCTCACCAACATTATTGTTATTTGTACTCTTGATAATGCCATTCTGACTAGAGTAAGATGAAAATTCAGTGTAGTTTTGATATTCACTTCTCTAACTGCTAATAATGTTGAAATTTTTTCATATATTTATTGACTGATCATATCTCTTCTTCTGTTAAGTGTCTGTTCAGCTCCTTAGCCCATTTATTGATTGGGTTGTTGGTGGTTTTTTTTTGTGTGTGTGTGTTCAGTTTTTTGAGTTCTTTATATATCCTGGATATTAATGCTCTATCTGAGGTGTAGGTGGTAAAGATTTTCTCCCTTCTGTAGGCTCTCTCTTCATGTTCATGATTGCTTTCTTTGCTGTGAAGAAACTTTTTAGTTTGATGCCATCCCTTTTATTGATTCTTGATTTTGCTTCTTGTGCTTTAGCAGTTTTTTTTTTTTTTTTTTTTTTTTGAAGAATCTAGTTCCTAAGTGGATATGATGGAGATTTGGGCCTACATTTTCTTCTAGTAAGTGCAGGGTCTCTGGTCTAATTCCTAGGTCCTTGATCTACTTTGAGTTGAGTTTTGTGCAGGGTGAGAGATAGGGGTTCAATTTCATTCTGCTACATAGGATTCTTGAAGGACAGTCCACTTTGTGACTTGCTTGATTGTTCTATACACAAGAACCACTTCATGAGGGAGACACGTGTACTTCACCTGGGAGCTTGGGATGCATCTGATGACCGAGAAGTCTACACTAACAGTAAATGAAACATTGATTGTGTTGCGGGGGATTTGTTGACACTGAAACGAATTTTGGTGACTAAGGCATAGCTTTGACTGCCAGTTTATTGGTGTACAGTTAGAAACAGATATTTCATGTACCCTGGAAAGCTTGTGTCATTCGGCCAATCAGGGGTTTCTTCTTCTTGAAGGAAAATCAGTTGGTAAATTCACATCACCAGAAAGTTGTTTGGCAAACTGAGGATGACAGGGGAGTTAGCTGATGAGCTATCACCTTGAAATACCTGTCTCCACCACCGGGATGGACCTACTGAGACTGTCTGTGGGTCATCTTGTGTGCCCTGTCTCCTGACAGTGCATGAAGCACTCCTCCACGACACCCCTTTTTCTAGTCTCCTTCTCAGTCATATTTAGCCATCAGATATGTTGACATCTCAGAGTAGATTATTATTCTTGTTCACTTCTAATCATCCTTGTTTGCTCTCCTCTGCCTTAATCTTGATAATATTTAGTGTCTATAAGGAGGAGTTCTCAAACTTTTTCATTTTCATTCATTTGTGTGTGTGTGTATGTATGTGTGGCGCTGGGGATTGAGCCCAGGGCCCTGCGTATGTGAGGTAAGCACTCTACCAACTGAGATATATCTCCAGCCCCTTATTCTCATTCATTTTTGTCCCCCTTAACCAACTAGTTTTATGTGCTTTTCGCCTGCCCTCCTCCCAATGGTGTGCCCAGATCATGTGGTATGTAAAATAGGCTAAAGATGATGAGAAGTTCTGGGAACAGTAGTGGTTACTCCATCCTTTTCTCTCACACCCAAGACAGTGTCACCATGACCTTGAGTTCTAATTACTTTAAAAATGAAAATTTTATAACTTTGGTGCTTAACTGTTTTTAATAATGAGTGATTTTAGTACACTTCACCATTTGGTGACGTCAGTGAAATCAACATCTGCTGAGTTGAGGTCATTTCTACCAATAGTTAATTCCATTCTTTGAGTTTTGAGCTATTGAAATCGTGTATACACATGCATATGTACACACATACATTTGTGTATGTGCATGTATGTGTACATTCTTTCCATTCTTAGTTCTGGAAAAGTAAGCCTGTAAAGAAGGCCTCTCACTATAGCCTTCTATGTATTGTCAAGAAAGTAGGCTTATTGTTTAATGAAGGGATTGCCCTTAACACAAGAATTCAGCATCTTTGTGGATTATTTTCCTTGAGTGTAGAGGGACACTCTACCTGGATGCTCTGGATCCCAATTAAGATAAGTCCTCATTATAGCCTGTGCTCTGATCAATATCCCTTTTCCCTTAACCACATGGCACTGAAAACTCCCATGACATTTTACTCAATATCGCGTAGTAAGCAAAAGCTGTGGTTTACACGAACAGTCTTTTCAAGCATTTTACACTCTTATTTTCTCAAGCAGCTAGACAAGTATTTGAGCCTCCACTCTGTTGTCCCCATCAGAAGGACACAGCAAGGCATCAATAAATGGAGAGGAGAAGCACAGTATTATTTTTAGGTGGCTGCCTGCTATGCATCTGCATAAGGCCTTGCTCATTAGACTCTAACCAGTTGTCTAAATATTCTTGTTCGTATACTTTAGTGTCAGTTTCTGGATAATTTCAGAATGTGGGCTGTAGTTTGACACAAAAATTAGAGTTATTTTGAGTTCAATGATGCTGAGACCCAATATAATTTGTGTGTGTGTTTTGGAAAGAGTTGGGGGAAATTTATTGACCAATCAATATGTGAGTTGAGAAGTGTTCAAGTGGGTGAACTAAAAAACCTCATTGCTCCTTTTTGCAGTGGGCTTACACTCCTGGGAGCATGGACATGCCCAGCCAGTCACTTACCTAAGGTTCTAACTGATGAGTCACAGGAATCAGAACAGCTAGTTCTTTTGGTTACAAATATCCATCTCAAATCAATGAATTTTTAATATAATTTTAGGTTCAATGAATGTCCTTGTGCTTTTCAAGGAGGGCATACAATATATATCCTCATGGGCATTATAAAGGACAAAGGTGGCGTGTGACTGCCATTGTCCTTTTGTAGATTTTGCATTTTTGAAATTCACATTTGTAGTATCAAAAGAGCTATTGAGGGGCTGGGGTTGTAGCTCAGTGGTGGAGCGCTTGCCTAGCATGTGTGAGGCACTGGGTTCAAGCCTCAGCACCACACATAAATAATAAATGAGTAAAATAAAAATCCATTAACAACTAAAAAAATTCTTAAAAAAAGCTATTGAAATCACATATACACATGTATATACACACATATATTTTGTATATGTGCATATATGTGTATATATATATGTAATATAAGATTGGTAGGTTTAGAAAAGTTAAATTGTGTTATACTAAGAAAAACTTCTAACATCAATTTGCGGTTTAGATTCAAGTCTGTTACTAATTATATAGTGAAGTATCAAAAGTATATGGTGCACTCTTTGTTAATGACAAAATCTTTTAAAACAACTTTCCCTTGCAATATTGGTATATAAACTTTCATTGTTTCACTCTATCTTCTGGACATTTTGTTACACTCTTAATGTACCATTCTATTTTTAAAGGAACCTGGCTTGATAGAGAGCATTAAAAACTTGGAATGACTGGAGAAAAAGCTATTTTTCTTTTTTTCCTTAATACTGATGTTCAGGATTTAAAAAAAAAAAACAAAAAACCTCTTAGTAATTTTATGAAGTAGATATTTATCTGTTTTCCCCACACACAAAAAAATATATTTTGTCAGATTCTGTGTAAATGACTAGAAAAACAAAAATAACAATGTTTTTGCCAAAGGGAACTCCATTGACTTCATAAAACATTCTTTTACAAAACAGCTGCCTTTGAAGCAAATATGTGTCAAAGCCAGGACTTTGGTTAGTGCCATTTTCTGTCTAGACACCCGTGTGCTCCAAGAGCTGTGTCCATTGCAATATCAAGCAAGTATTCCAGCTGTCCTTCTGCATTTATTCTTAGCATACTCCACCAAGGGGCACCCTGATCTCCAAGTGATGACATCTATGTTTCCAAGTATTAGCCTGCTACACAGTTTGTGCTATTTTTACACCATAGCCTGGAGGCTCAGTAAAAATATGAGAAAATGTTTGTGCTTTATTTTCTTTCTTTCATTTCTGAAGCATTTGGTGTTTTTCCTGAACTAATAAGATTGAGAAAAATGTGAAGAGCAGTCTGAATGTGTCAGGTCTAAAATCTAAGCCTCTCTGGCATGTTCTGAAGGCCTTTCTTTGTCTTTATGGTCCTGGCTGCTTCTTGGCTTCACAGACTCTAAGACGGAACAGAAGCAAAGCTCTCTTGTAGACAGGGTTGCCTGACTCTGTCCTCACCACACTCTGAGAAGGCTGGCTGTTGACTCATCCCCAACGCAGCTGCAGGAGTTCCCCAGACCTGGTTTGTTACTGCCCTGCCAGGAGTAGGCTGGGCCCTGGGGTTCTTAGAGAGTTGGCATTTTAGTAGTTGCCTTAAATGTTATTGTACAAGGTTCCTAAAACAGAGAGTAATAATAACAGGAAAATACCTTGGAGAGTGTGGACAGAAGAACAGAAACAGTTATTCATATATTTTAAATTTTTAAAGAAAGAACATGCTAAATAAAGGGAGAGAGAAAGCAGCACAGGTATAGAAGACAAATTTAGCACCATTGTTCTTCTCAATAGTGACATAGGTGCCATGGACCAAAGGCAAAGACAGAGAAAGGGCAAACATGGGACTAAGAACGACCATCCTTTTTACTGTCCTTATTCTGTTTGGATCAAATGGGTACGTTTTAGGAGATGATGCCATAGGCAAGGCTTTAGGAAGTTGTATTTTCATAAATATCATCTGTCGATCAGATGATATTTCTAATTGTCTACCTACCCACCTACTTACCCTACCCATCCATTCATCCATCTATCTAATTTAGCTATGATAAAATAGCAAATTATCAGAGTGTTTTAATAATGCTATAACATTGGTATTATGTGCAGTGAAATTAATTTAGAATAATCTGATTATAATCATATACTCTTTTGTCTGGGATAGAGAAAGCATGCACACATTGAAAAAAGCAATTCAAAATAGTTAGCATGCACTTATGATCTAGAAACAGTGAAATCTACATCTGGATTAAAGTTAACAGCTACCTCTAAATGAATGTTTTTCTTAGAATTTTCTCATTATTAAAAAACAAAACCAAGACTCATTCATATACCCAGTACAATCCAATTTGACATTTAAAATTGGGTTGGAGTTCACAAGCGTTAGTCGTCTTCACTTTTTTTATTTCTATTTTGTATTTTACAACTATTCCAATTGCTTCCTGTGTCACTGTGTTTCTGTAGAAAGTTAATTTTATAGAGAAGCAGCAATATTTTTTCTGGGACTCAAAAATCTGATTTGAATCCCTTCTCTATCCCCAGCCAAGTCAACTTTGTGTTTGGATGAAAGTTGAGTCAGGCTGTTAAAAAAAAAAAAAACAGAAGAAAAATGATAAGGAAATATATTTATAATTTTTTTAAAGCTAGCACCATGTTCTATGAAGTCTGCTTCACCAACATGCCATGTATGATCTAGGCAGAAATGCAAATGACTGACAAACACATTTTTTAGAGTGAAGTCATGTTAACTTCAACTTTAGCCATTTCTTAAAACAAGTATCTTTAAACCAAATGGTTGTAAGATTTATACACAACATCTCTGCTTACCTTCAGAAAAAGTATACAAAAGGTAGAATATTTGTGCTCCAGAATTCAAAGCCACTACAGCTACCCTTTGTGAGACACAAGAAGTCTTTGGTCCAGGAGCAGATGAAGGATGACGTTTGCTTCAATATTTTCTTGTATTATCCCAAGACAGAACCAGCTTCCATTTCAGTTCATCAATCTTTTTTTTTTTTTTTAAAGTATGGTGCATTTAATTACTTTTTAAGGCCTTCAAAAAGCCAGCATAGTTTTAGAATCAGTGGATACCAAAGTGGCAATTGCAAAAATGGTCATGCTTCTCAGTTTAGTACCGAGTAGCCTCTTAACACTTTGCCTTCAGGGGCACTGTTTTCATGTGCTTTGTGATCTTGCTGATGCTTACTGAATTTCAGTCTAAATTGAAAACAAATACAGAAACCCAAAACATAATAAAACAAATATGTTACATAGAATGAGGAGAGACTTGGACCTGATTTACAAATCTTGGCAAAACCACTTGGATAGCAAATGCTCCTTCTCAGTAAGATTAGGCCCTCAGAAAGCCGTCCATAATGGGGTTTCTTTATAGAGAATATAATTTTTTGATGCATCACACCTTGCTATTAAAGAAAATACAAAATTGATGTACTTATTATTTTAAATTTTTATTTAATGCTATAGAAGTCAAAATTAGAAAGTGTAGAGGGAAACCTCTTTCTCATAATTATCTTATCCCCATCCATCTCATTTTTATTCAATTCCTTTCCTTTTAATTAAAGAATAATTATTAGTTCCATATATGTTATGTATCTGGCATTGCTTTACCTGCAAGAAATGTTATAAAAAGAAGTAGGATGCTTTTGCTGCTCTCAAAGATTCTGCAGTCTGGGTGGAACATCTACCTGTAGTCAGTTATGACACTAGGCACCTCAGGACAAGTGCCTGAAGAGATTCTGAAACAGAAGTTCCTTTAAGAGAGCATAAGGCCAGGTGCAGTGGTGCATGCCTGTTATCCCAATGACTCAGGAGCCTGAAGCAGGAGGATTGTGAGTTCAAAGCCAGCCTCAGCAAAAGCAAGGCGCTAAGCAACTCAGTGAGACCCTGTCTCTAAATAAAATACAAAATAGGGCTTGGGATGCAGCTCAGTGGTCGACTGCCTGTGAGTTCAATACCTGGTACCAAAAATAAAAAAAAAAGAGAGCATGCATTTGAAAAGGCCAGGGTGATGGCTATCACAGCCCCAGATTCAGAACATAAGCTCCTAGTTCTTTTGCTATTCATTGTACTTAATGACAGGGAACACAAACACAGCTTAAGCACAGAACACACAAGCTTCCTTTCTTTGCCCATTCTGCCATCCCTTGGCTAGCTCCTTCCTTCCACCCTTCATCCAAAAGTGGAGAGGAGAATGGAAATCTATAGCCAGAGGGAGCACCCCACTATATCCCCCATAAGCCATGATTATAAAGGCCTTTTGATTCCACCAAGACCATGGATGGACCTCTTTGTGTCTTGGGGACCCACCAGTCTTGACAGTGGGCATTGCTACCCCAGGCAGCCTGGGACAGCAGGTGCATCATTCTCCCTGTGGACCAGTTGAGGCTCACCATGTTTAATGTGGTCCTTGCCTCTAAACCAGCTATCTGTCCTTAGCTTCCTTCCAACCAGTGGGAACCAAATTCAATCTTAAGTCGTCATAACAAAACTGGGCTTTACGGATTTTGCACATGAGGCCTGGAGATATTGCTGATGAGTAGTATGATGACCTTCTGCAAGGACTCTTAGTACAGCAGCCCTGGCTTACATCCCCCCCGCCCCCCTCCCCCGGTGGACCCCACTCTACATAGGCTGTCAAAAATCAGTGGAAATTTTCTAACTCTTGATTTTGGCTTTGTTTTGACTCCTTCCCTCACTGGCAGGTTTTCAGTGCTAGAATCAGAGTAGAGCTTTCTTTTCTCTATTATTTCTCTGAAAGGGGTGAAGGCGCTAATGCAGGGTAAACATAACAAAACATCAGGACCAGAATAAAGAAAGAGGAACAGCAGGAGGTCTAAGTCAATGGCCCCTGAAAATTAAGAATTGACTGTAATTACAATAGATCAGAAGGTGTTCCGCCTATCTCTCAAGAAGTTTTCCTGCCTAATTTCAACTAAATCTTATTCAGTAGAGGATCTTAGCCTTTAAAGTTGAGTGGGAAATTTTCCTAGTCCTGAATTGACTTTGAACATCTCTGTAGGTGATGACATCACCCTTCTTAAAATCTAAACACTATAATCCTATCCCTTTAGAGCCCTGCACAGGACACTTTTAATTAGAGTGCAAGATGACTTGCAGAGCACACACCACCAAGGGGAGCCAATAATATAGTGTTTTGTTGTTGTTTTAAATTCTGCCCTAGACCATTAGCTTACATGGGGTAGAGTATGCCAGGTTGGGGGGAAAAAAATCCAGCACTGTCTGTTTCCATTAACTTGGTCCTATTTCCATCTTAGTTCTCTTCTTCCACCCCCTCACTCTTGAGTCCAGTGAAGGATGCAGGTGATTTAACATCCCTGTAATGATTTTGGTTGGGGCATGTCTTGTTTTAAATGTTTTTGGGAAGCTGCTGAGAGTGGGGCAGAAATGCTGTGAAAGAGGAAACTTGTTTAACAGTTGGGATTAGATGAATCTGATTCCTTCCAATCCCATTGACCATTGAGGTATATTAACCAGATGGACAGCCACTTTCTTCTTGATTGCAAAATAAAGTGATTTCATATCCATATTGCATGAACCAAATGTTTATAATCTAGTTTGAAGCTACTGTTACTTTTACAAATGTACTAGTGTTTACAGTTCTGCACTGAGATTTTTTTCCCCCTATGGATAGAATGCATCATATTACCAAGGAGATCACCATGATCAGTCTTGAATTGTTTAATTGGTCTGTGTTTTATTTATTTATTTATTTTTTGGTTTGTTTGTTTTTTTTAACCCCCAGATTTTCTTCTCCTAAGACCTGGAGGGTGGAGGGGGCGGGGAAGGCAGCATTGACACTTTTCTTTTTTCTTTTTCTTTTTTTCAGATTCAGAAGAGTAGAAAAGACCTCATATACACTAAGAGAGGCTGCCAGTGTCTTGCATCATTTTAGCTGAGCTGCTTCATTCTCCTCCTTCTCCTTCTTCCACAAAGACCCCTCTCTGGGGAAGGTGTACAACTTTCCAAAACAAGCCCCCCACACTTGGCCTTGTCTCATGCCATCTTCTCCCAGGGATGAGTCCTGGGAGGTTGGTTTGAGGTCTTAGAACTCTAGGGGATTTTCCCCTGAGCGAACAAAACCACTTGAGATTTTTGCACAAGCAGAAACAAAACGTGAAGGGACATCCTCAAAATCCTTTGCTAATGATGTGGCTTTCATGGCACCTGTCTGGCCTGATGAGAATGGACACCCTGGATGTGCTGGGAGAGGCCTAGAAAAGCCACACACACTGTACTTGCCATTTTATTAGTGTCAATGCCGTTTCTTGAAATGTTATTTTTTTGCACTGGTTACTGATGGTGGAAACAGCCATGCTGACCCTCATCACAGCTAAAATGATGATTTCAATCTCTGGTTCTTTCCTGAGTTGGGAACAGTCATTTTTCTCCAGTTTTCTTTCAGATTGAAAAATTGTTCTTATGCTTTTCCCCCCCATTTGTATGATGTAAAATTCTGTTTATTTTTTTAAGGACACTATCCTATGGGAATCTGTATTTGATGCTTAATTTATTTTATCTGTGCATTCATGAATATGAACCTCAATGTGTCAGCTGATGACCCTGCTGTCAGGTGGGAACTCTGTTGTTTTCACTGGATGGCATCTATAACCATGGGGATACTGACATTTTGACCACTGGTTGGCTGGTCCTCTTCTTTGAGATGTCTGTAATTTGACGTCATCTTTCCCCCGCACCCCAGGAAAGTGATAAGCATCCTAGTGTCAAGGAGATAGGTCAGGTTATTCTTTTCATTTTAGTGAGTCTTTACAAATAACAGATTTAATAGCACGAATAGAAAATAAAAATAGTGATATATCAGGCAAAAGGAATAATGATACCATCCCCTGAAGCCAAAATAAAAGTGGGATCCAATGGAGTGCAAGAAAAGCATGTGATTTTATGGGTCTAAATGATATGATTTGGATAAAAAGTGATTCTTAAAATGTGGCTGTGGAATGCTGAGTCCTTCTCAACTTTTCCAAGTCAGTATTTTCATTTCCTTCCCATGGATGTGCTGTGGTGAGATGGGATTAGAAATAGAAAGTGGGCCAGGCAATGGACTTCAGTGTATTCCCCATTGCAGATCTAATTTCTACACTAAAGCACAAAAACAGATGTTTAAAAACCTCTGCTTTACTAAGGCAAAATGTCCATACTTCTTCAGATAGAAAGGAGGAGATCATAGGTGGTTTACGAGGCCTTTTGGCTCAATGAAATATTCTTCAAAGGAAGATTGGAAGAACTTTGTTGTGAAGAGTATCCGGTAGCATACTCATGTGTGACAGGTTTCTTCTGTTTCACGTTTGTCTTCATAAGAACACTTCTATTTTTCCATTGCTCTTCCTGTTTCCCTAACAGTGCCCACAGTAAATAATATGATCACAAATTCAAATGACTTCAGGGGCCTACCAGGTCAAGTAAATGAGGAAAGCAAGCCATGTGATGTTCCAATTATTGTGATGCTTGGCAATTTATTATGGGCTTTGGCATCAGGGAGACAGTAAGGAACAGTGAGGACTGTGAGGAATTGGCAAGAATTGGTACTGTGGAAAAGAGGCAGCCTATCGTCAGCCTCCAGGTTTGTGCCATACAGCAAGAGGAGTTCTATGTAGGAATGGGGATTCTAGAAATCTAGAATTTTATGTAAATTCTTTCCAAATTTTTAGATATTGGCAACTAACTCAGAAATTTAACACTGTGCAGGTCAAAATATGTAGATGAGCTGCTTGTTATTCGTGGGACATAAGTTAGCAAACTGATATTTTTTGTACAGGAGTTAGATATGATCTAGGGGATGTCAATCCTTGACCTTGGAACCTGGACCTTTTACCTCATTTCTATTCAGTATTTTTGTACATGGAGCTTTTTGTCCAGACAAAATAGAATGTCTACAGCTTCCATTTTATACAATCTAGCAAGCAACACTAAATAATATTTGAAAAAGGAATAGGAATATAGCCATTTTTTCTAGCACCAATAAAGATGGAAATATTTTCATTTGCTTTAAGTCATTAATCAGCTGAAAAAGACTGGGAGGAGAATTTTATATAGTATAGAATCTTTGTCAAGATGCTCAGTGAGGAGAAAAAAAGCTCTGTGTAACTCACTCTGACTTAAATCTTAAAAATGTTTTGAAGACACATTGAGTAAATATGCAAAGTTATTTTAAAAATGCAAAACAATGTGAATTATGCTATGAATTGGGGTTGGAACTGACAAAACATTAGAACAACTTTTCTAAGTCAGTATGGACTGGAAGAACAGTATCTCCAAAGCTCTAGCTTATTTTCTAGGGTCTTTGAATTCTCTGGAAACAACTTTCTCCGAATTCAGCTGCAATAAGGGATGAAGATTGTTCCTTTGTGCCAATGGTAGAATCTTCCTCTGGTTTACACGCATACAGCGGGATGCACACACATGAATTGAGGATTGACTGGTGTGTGAGGTAGCAGTAGAGACATTCTCCCACATATTCCTGGGTAGAACCTGACAAATGGAGTCAGCCCCTGAGTTTGTGTGCCCATGTCACTAAATAGCTCCCCTTTCTGGTCATTCTGCTGTGATGTGATTGGGTGGCATAATGACTCATCCTTACAGAGGTCGATGTGCCATATTTTATTCATGCCTACCTTTTCTAGGCTCTGAGCCCTAATAGCTTATGGCAGCAAGCAAAAGACTTGTTTCAAATCCATCAATACAAATGGGCTTTTCTCTACTGTCCATTTCCTTCTTGGAGCTCTTAAGAACTACAGAAGACATACAACAGGATTTCATTATGGAGCTGACATACTTAAACAATAAAATGATAATGAACATATGAGAGCCAAAGAAAAATTCAGTGCACATATCCATTCCATTTGCAGAATTTAAGACATTATAACATCCACCTGGTACCATGTATTTATATAAAAGTGAAAAATAACAAGCAACATTACATGGGCTTTGAGAGGGAGAGCAGACAAAAAGGAAGACAAATTTTGTAATCTGTACTTGGGGAGTACTGACCTTTTACTATGATTTCTCTCAAGTATCACTTTTCTTTAGATAGATGGATGAATAGATAGAATTTGTGGCATATATTCTTCTAGTCTTCCTTAATGTCTGAACAGAGACTTAGATAATAGAAATTACTTTGGAATATTCCCCGTGATGTTTAGGGTAAACAAAAGAAAAAAAAGTAAAGCACAAAATCTTTTTTTTTTAAATAACAGGATAGATTATGAAATAAAAAACCTATGTATGTTGAATTATCTCCCAAATAAAGAGAATTTGGGGGATTCAGGCAACATTTTTTTCCCAGTTGGAAGCTCATTCTCCTGATGCTAAGACACCCACGTGCATTATAAGAGCTGTACTGCCATTACAATGCCTGGCACTCAGTCAGCATTCAGGAAACACAGGAGGAATTGTTGAATGGAATCCCATCATCCACCTGTGCATGCTAACAAAATTCAAATTTGCCTGAAAATGTGTTCCGCATCTCCCATGTGCCAAACATTTCACTTATGTTCATGAGGCTTTCATTCCAAATATATGCAGACACACCTTGGTCATACAAATAGCTTATTATTATAAGATGGGGGAAAATTTCAGAGAAAAATAAAAATTTTGCTATGACCTTTTAAGAGAAATAAAATCATAACATAATTTGTCTGAGAATGCTCTACCAAAGGAAGTGATGACTGCATTCTTTTTGAATGAAATGTCATTGGATTTACTTTGAATCTAAGGAAACTTTTTAAATCCAAAATGCATTCTCTTGGAGAAAATAGGAAAATCTCTTATGTGCACCATGAGAAATCACTGCACAGTTCTGCTCCACCGTTATGGTGGGTATAGCTCTGAACCACAGCAAAATTGGATATTAAAGAACATAATGTTGCAAGAATAATGTTATATTGGATCTTATTCATGAATAAATGGAGAGTAATGCTTGTAATTCATCAACAGTGATCCATGATTAAAAGCCTCATTATCACTGAGAAAATGAACTTAATGAAACAATTGTTAAGAACACCAACAATATTCTTATGAAATATCCCTCTGGGAACCAAGAGACATATGACCTCAAGGCCAAATTTAAGGTTTCCTGTCATCAAAGACACTGATGGGCACAGAAATAACACTAGAATTGGAATAAACCAGCACAGCCTACATTAGAGCTTATCTTATTAGTGAATGTGGGTCCATGGAGTTTTAAAAAAAAAGGAAGTTGGCTTCTGGAGACCCTCATTAGGTATTTGAAAAATACAGGTGCTTCTCCAGAAAAATCCATGATAAGGGGGAATTCCTTTATTGAGAAAAATCCTTTTTACATTAAACAAAGATGGGGTACAGTGGGAGGCCTGGACTGAAAGGTCCATGAAGGTCATATTTACATATTATTAATTCCTGATTATTTTCTTAAACAATGTCCCCATCCTACCCATTTTTCTTTAAAATATTGGCAGGCATATTTGAGATGAGTTCACAGTTATTCTGGCTCTGTTCCCAGGCAGAAGTGAATTAACATGGACAATGAACTTGAACCCAGTCTAGGTAGCCACTGCAGAGCCAGAAGATGCAGGAAATGTTGTGTGGGCACCCAGAACTCAGTTTTCTCTGAGGAGACTGTGCCACCTCCTGGGGTAAATGCTGACTGTAGCTGGCCAGGGTCAGTGCCATCTGGAGGCTCATCCTCTACTTAGGTCAGCTTCAGTCTTGGCACTTGAATCTCAGCTATGTGTTCTTCATGGGCACTGGCTTCTGCGCCTGTAGAAGCACTTCTCAGCTTATGTGCAGGGTAACTCAATTGAAATGATTCCCACTGCCCAGTGGCTTTGGAATGGTTTTTAAATAGAGTATTCTAGAGGCACGCTATTGTATAGCCTTTGCTTCTGTTTTGATCTATCTTGGGGTAGGGGTTTGTGCACTACTATCCTTGTCTTTGAGTGGATATGTATATGATGGTACAGAAATATAGAAGTCACACACCAATATGCATACATTTATAGTACAAATCTACAATTGTCCAGTAACTGATTCTAGAGTAGAACTATATAATTATCCTTTTTTCTTGCTTTGATGATATTTTTATACAATTTTATATGCTATACATTTCTTGAAAATATATTTGCTATTTTCGTTTGTAGAGCTTGGTTAGGTTTTTATCAGCTTTTGTGCCCACTGTACATCCAGACCCGTCACCCCCATCTAATTTAAATCTCTTCTCCCTGTTTCATACCCTTCCTTTATCTTTTGCTTCTTATCTTCTCCTATTTTTTCTACATTTCAGAAATTCTTTCATTTACCTCTGTCCAGGTAAGCCATTCTGCTTGCAGGATCATTTTTGCACACAGAACACAAAATAGTGGGGGGGGGGGACGAAAAGCACCACATTCCTGTACACACAAGGAAGTGCTGCATGTCAAAGATAAAGCTGGATAGGTGGGGGGAGGGAATAGATTGGTGAAAGGAAGCAAGAAAAAGGAAGTCCTTATGGGAGATCCAGTACTCAAAGCAAAGTGAGTCACTTGAAGGTCCTTATAATGTTATCCTTTTCCCTCAGTGGGAGTATGGTTCGTGCAGTCACAGGGACTTCTCTGTAGGATGCTGTGCCCTCACCATGGGTCTGTAGACTGCCTTCTACTAAGGGCTACGGCCACACATGAATGGAAAACTTGGTTCATCCCCTCAGCCTTAGATTTTGTTACTGTTCAAATCCCTGCTGCTGGATTTGTGGGAAATACCTAAATCAATACCAAGATGGTTTAGCAAAACTCAAAAGAAGGAAACAAGAAGAACCAAAATTCCAAACTCCCACCCAGATCACAGGAATAAGGAAGGAATTTCTGGATAGAGTCTGTAAATGCTCTTCCAAAAGGGAAGATGGTAATGGACTTATCTCTATTTTACAGTGGTGATGTCATGTACAAGTGTAATGTGAAACATGCTTCTGGCAGACAAATGCAGGTTGTAGGACATCAGAAAGTAAGAGAATGACCATGTGTTCTAACAAAGAGTGTCTGTTCCCTGTGATGCTGTTTTCTACTAAAACAATCTGTTCAAATGCCATAGCATTCTATCTCCAAATGCAAAATTAAATCAAGGATTCATGTAAAGCGGAATATGCTAAGCTGCTCTCAAAAAATTAAAGATGTGTTTATTGTGAATCTATTGCACAAATGAGCCTGATAGTCCTTCAATGTATAATTTCCTCCCAGCATCTAGTAATGAATAGCTACTTGTATGTTCTTCTGATTACCAAATAAAAACAATGAGTTAACCTCCTAATTGGAATTTGAAAAATTAAAAGGCTGGATTTTTTTCCCTTTCTTTCAATGTTTTTTATTGTTGTCTGTGTTCTGTCCCCAGATATGGGGCTACCCAATCTCACTCCCACCCTTTGTCACTTTTATATTTCCTCAAGCACCACATAAAACCCAGGCACAAAGGACCTTTGCCTACACACTGTTAGATACTCACAGAGTACAACTGTATCACGCTTCATATCATCCTTTTTTATTAAGGATGAGGTGGATGGGTTTTGAGAAGCTCCTCCAAGGTATAAGAAACCTCAGCACTCATGGGATTAGACTGGTTTGCATGTTATTTTTTCATCAGGGTTCAATGGTATGGTTTTACAGCCATGCAATGCTAGCTTTTGAATTCCAATTTTTCTCCCTTTCTCTTGAAAAGCTTATATTTGGAAATATTCTGCTCTTCAGGAGTCTGACTAGCAAATAGTCATTACCTTTGTTGATGCACGTGGTTTATATACTGTAGGGCACCCAGCCTGCTTCCTTCAAACAGGCCTCTAAGAGGGGACCCCCAGTGGTGATGAGGTGCATGACACAAATCCCACCCCTTGGTGGGCTGCCACTAGGTGTTCTTGTGCAGTGACTTCACTGGATTATTACCCATTTTGGAAAATATAGTCTTTCAGAAGCCACCTATGTTCTGTTTCAGAATTCACCTATGCCCTGTGGGATCTGGTTGTACTTGTAACAACATTGCTATTTTCAGACCATTAGTAAGAGCTTAAAAATCACCTGTAATACCCTGACAGTCAGTACTAGATTTCCTTATGATATTTTACTATGCATTTTTGCACAGTTAAAGCCATACAGTGTACTTAATTTTGCATAATGGTTCATTCACATAACATTGGGTTATAAGCATTTTTCTGGTTTCTTTTTAACTGCTTATTAATCTAATCTCAATAGCAACATAATGCAATATTTCATTTTGTGGCTCCAGCAATTTACTTAACGACCACTCCACTGTTGGACAATTAAGTTTTATGTTTTCATTTTAGTTTTTGCATTTTTAAATAAAAGCAATGAAGCCCTTTGTATATAAAGCTTTGTCACATTTCCAAATACCTCTACTGGACAAATTTCTAGATGTGCAGTCACTGGGTCAACGATTCTGAACAGTTTCAAAGCATGTTCAAATATTAAAAGCATATATTGTTGAATAGCTCTTGTGTTTTTGATCATTGTTCTTTGTGATGAACAGACAAGTCACGTCAAAGCAAGAATAGTATGGATAGTGTTGTGTTGTGGCAAAAAAATAGTGAAGAAAAAAAATCTGTGAAGATGCAGCTGTGACTTATATGCCATTGTAAGACAACTCTTAGGCGTGAGTGGTTAAAAGCCCTCCAAACTCTCAATGGTTCCACGGCCCGAAGCAGAACTTGGACTTCTTTAGATGCCCTTTCTGTAATGATGTAAGAGGGCAAAAATGATGATGTGTTCTGAGATGTTGGCTTGTTCATTGCCCTTTGCTACAGCCCGAATGGAACATAAAGAAGTTGGCAGACATACGTACAATTATGGTCAGAGACTGGTGGGTATCATAAAGGCAGGTGTTTATAATATGCTAAAAGAAAGTGGTTGAAAATGCCTAGTATGGGCTGGGGTTGTGGCCCAGTGGGAGAGTGCTCGCCTAGCACGTGTGAGGCACTGGGTTCACCTACAACTAAAATAAAGATATTGTGTCCACCTACAACTAAAACAGAGATAAAAAGAAAATGCCTAGTATGCTGACAAAGCCTTTCCCTCCCCACTCTTTCAGCATCCGCCTCTGCCCTGTGGGGCCCAGTTCTATCATGACATTGCTGTTATCAGACCACTCATAAAGATAGTGCTTTGTTTCAAAGGGCCCTTAAATCACCCTTTCCCCAGAAGGCTTGGGCTTGGCCATCCTAATGCTATTTTGCAGAGGGAAGTAAGTTGAGGTTAAGCTGCAAATCACTGGGGTTTAGCACCAACTTCAGCATGTCTTGATCTTAGATGTGTATACTCACCCCGAGGCGGGCAGTCGTGGTTGTCACTTCCATCACTGTCCTCTTTCCAGACTCCTGACGAATTGGATTCATTGCCTTTTAGCTAAACCAACCCAGGACATTAATTTGAAATACTGAAAGCCATTCATTTGTCAGAAGGTACCTCCAGTCACCTAAGTTGTGGTGATGACATTTTGCCCCAAGCTGACTGATTGGGTTGTTTACTCTTTAAACATTCACTCTAGGTCAAGGACAATGTAATTCTTGACCTTGAAATGTTTATTTTCCAAAGATGATGTATTACTACACCCCCCCACACACCTATACCACTTTCTATTGAATATAAACTGAACAACAAACACTATATTACACTTCACAGTTTACACATGTATTTTCTTATGTGATCCTCACAATTATGTTCTCAAATTGAAGTTTTTAGAATTTAAAAAATGAGGAACATGAAATGTAATGTCAGTATCCACATAATTATTTGTTTTTATATTATCTACCTCATTTGTAAAATATTTGAGAATTCTAAAATCACATAAATTGAGTATAAAATTGTTTTTCTTTGAATTAGGAAATCAGAATAAAAGCCTGGTGCAATGCTGCATGCCTATAATCCCAGCAGCTCAAGGGAGGGGCGAGACAGGAGAATCGTGTATTCAAAGCCAGGCTCAGCAATTTAGCAAGGCCCTAAGCAACTCAGCAAGACCCTGTCTCTTTTCAAATATTAAAGAAAAAAAAAAAAGACTAGAGATGTGGCTCAGTGGTTAAGCAGGCCTGGTTCCCTGGTACCCAAAGGAAAAAAAAATCAGAATAAAAACAAGGCATAAAGTGAGCCAGTGAACCAGGGTAAATGTTCCTATGTGAATATGCCGGTTAAATAAGAGGCTTCCCAGCTCCCAGCATGAAGTCCTAAACCTAAAAAAAAAAAAAAAAAAAAAAAAAAATTGGAAAAACATTTCTTATAAAATTTATATCATGTATGAGGATAAAACCCAGAAGCTCTTCAGATAACAGAACCCCTGAGAGCTGAAAGAAACACATTTGCTAGGAATTCACTTTAAAAAGTACCCAGGCTCTGACCCCACCCCAGACAAAAACAAAACACAACCAACAAAAGAGCATCCCTGGGTGAAGAACTCGAATGTCAGCTTATGACACCAGTGGATCCTTGCATGTAGCCAGGATTTAAAAGCATGCACAGAGTGGTTAACGAGTCACTCAAGGAGCAGAATCCCCGTGTGGACTTCTACAGTACCTCCAATAGCCAGCTCCATGTGATGGCTTGCCCCCCACGGTCTGCCTGCATGATACCATCCAGCACAGTTTAGAAGCTGAAGTTGTATCTGGATCTTCTTCAGTTTCTAATGGTCTCCCTGGGATGGGAGCAAGGAAGAGGCAAGGGGTTTTTAGAAGTCAAAACTTAGATGAGTTGGGTATTATTCCCATGAGTGGAACTTTTGAGCACAGTGATAGGTAATTTGTTGGCTCTGGAGTGGAAAATGACTTCAGGACTGCAGTGGCGTAAACAGGGAGCAGGTGGGAGGCTGACTCAGAACCTCACCACCCCCAGTGGTCCCAGGTGCTGTCTGAGGGTTATTTTATGCATCCCTGCCTGCTGCCTGCCTATGACTCATGATTCTGAGAGGCTGGTTGGGATGGTTTCAACCCTTCCTGATAGACCAGACGTTTCATCAAGCAAGCAGGGAAACAACAGCATTTATAGAAGAGCTATGGACCTATCGGCTTTCTCACTGACCCGGGCCTGAAGAGGTCCCTGTCTTACTCAGTGTCTACAAAGAAATCACCAAAGGAATGAAAAGCTGCTTCTAGGGCAAGCCATTAAGCTGCAGGCTTTGAAAGATCACAGTAGGTTGTTGTTAGTATTTCTTTAATTGTACCCAAAATTCCTATGAAGTAACCTGGTCGCAGTGGATATTTCCACACTGAAAGCAGTGTTGCCAGGTACTTTGAAATTTTCAAGTACTCATGGAAGCAGGATTAAATTGGACCTCTCCAGAAGAGTCTCCACCAAAAGCAGAGTGCCATATTTTCCACTAGGAAGGACATTTTGGGTGCACTGGGTAAACCAAACCTGCCTGAGGATCAGAGTTACCTGGGGCAAGTGGAAAATATCCATGTCCCTGGGGCGTCTTCTCCAGAAGTGCTGGCTCCCTATGGAGTTTTGGTCTCGTCAGAGAACCTGGTTTTGTTTTCTTCTTTTTTTAATTGTTCCAGGTTGTTCTGATCCTTAAACAAAGTTGAGAGACTGTAGTTGAAGACCAAGAGGAAGTAAGAGTCATGGGAAAAAGTTTCTATAGGTTTGAATTTTGAAGGGTCTTGGCTTAAATTTTATCTACCCCCCCAATACGCAGTAACTTTGCACAAATTGCTTAAACTTCTTTTGTCTCGAAATACTATAAAATGGGAATGATCTTATTGTCAGAATGTCATTATCAGGATGAATGTACACTTCCTTGTTCCTAGTTAATACTGCACCGGGGACATTGTAACCCCTTAATATGTGGTAGTGACTATTTCAAAGGACCACACAGCTACACTAGGAATCATGGCTCTGAATAAAAAAACCTGAATCCTGTCTCCATCCTAGAGCAGTTGTTCTCAACTGAGGGCAGTTTTGCCCCAAGAAGACATTTGTCACTGCCTGGAGGATACTTTTGATTGTCATGACTAGGGAGGTAGTACTGACATCTAGTGGGTAGAGGCCAGGAATGCTCCTAAAACTTCCTAGGATGCACAGGACATTCCCATCACGAAGAATCACGCAGCTCAATTGTCATGGTGTCCCCGTTGAGAAAACTTGTTCCAAATATTGTGAGACAAATAAAAAGAAAGGAGACCCATATTGAGTAATTGGCGTTCCCATAGTGGAGGCAGATCAATCAGGACACAGAGGCATCTCTGATGGAGCAGGAAGTTCAAAGGTTGGATTTGCATCCTGGTAGCACCTCTGCTCAGGGCTAGCTGGTGGTCCACCATGCTTTGTGTAGGACACAAGGTGAAGTACACCCACTGGGCTGCACAAGTGAGGTGGGCCTAGCCTGGACCAGAGTATCATTCGAGGTACATTTTTTATTTCATAGTGTCCCAGACATCTCATGAGACTGATGGTCATGAGATTCACTTGGGGAACTTGCTAAAATAGCACCAGCCCCATTCCCTAGAGATTCTGCTTTAGGGTCCAGGAGAGAATTCTGAAAGCCATAGTTATAAAAATTGCCTTCAGGGACTCAGAAGCACAGGTACAGCCAGGTTAGACCCCTGAAGTTTCCTATGACTCTGACTCTCAGGGCAGCTGTGAAATCTGGGAAATGTACAACTGATTTCCTGCCAGATACAGTTTTTTACCTCATGCAAATTAAGTGTTTTGTAAGCCTGAGGTGATTGAATTAATTTTGTGTTTTCTGGTTTTTTTGCAAATCCTATTCACACTACTGCTATTCCTGCCAATAATAATACTAATAATTAATAATAACACAGAATGTGGGAGTTGTTTCCTTGTTCTTGAAAATTAAACAGAAACAGTTTCAAACACTATCCAAAGTACATTCTTCTACTTCTTACCAGGGATTCAGGTACTGGGAAAGCTCACTGCTCGCCCACTCACCTCCAGCCCCAAATTTCTGCATCTTCTGATGCCTGTTAGCCTGTGGGTCATCTTGTTACTTTTTCTGGAGACTCTGTTGACAGATAGTTTTCTCTATCAGCACAACTTCCACTTACACCAGGCCTCCATGTATGGAGCAGACTTTATTTAAAATCTGAGGGGCTTGAAGGGAATCATAACAGAAATAACATTGACTCTGTACCCTTGGCTTAAGGATTCTCCCTGCATTCCTACCAGCTCAGACTTCAGGCATCTGCTGAGTCGCTGGATTCTGGCTTCCAGGGCTCTTCCTCCTCATTCTGAATGCCAAAATCAAAGAATGAATAAATGAATGAATGAATGAATGATATTTATAAATGTATATAAAATGTGCACATGAGTTGATATGTATCTATATATTTACATATAAATATGTATGTGTATGTGTGTGTACATAACTAGTACACATTTCTTTTTTCTTTTTTTTTTTTTTTAAATATTTATTTTTTAGTTGTAGGCAGACAGAATATCTTTATTTTGTTTTTATGTGGTGCTGAGGATCGAACCCAGTGCCTCACGCGTGCTAGGCGAGCACGCTACCACTGCGCCATAACCCCAGCCCCACTAGTACACACTTCTATGTACATATGTGTAAAATGTAAATGTTCTTTTGTAAAACAATCAGCCCTTCTTTTGTCCCTTTGCTTTGTCCTTACTGATTGCACTCTGGAGGCAGCATTTTCCATCCCTCAGGACCCATTAAACTGTTTATAGAACACAGATAGTTCCCTTCCTGATATGAATTCATTGCCAGGTACTGGGAGCTCAGAGAGCCCACTCCCTGGCATTTGTGCAGTCCCCCACAGTTCCTGAGTGCTCTAACATACCTTGGTTCCTTTAATCCTCACCAGCACACTTGCATATAATTATTGTTATTTCACTTTTATTCCAGATGAAGACTTGAGCCTCAGAGACATCCAGTTTTAATGGCTTGAGGTCCAATACTAAGGAAAAGTTACAGAGACAAAGCAGGAACCAAATCCCTGATTTCTCAGTTCTAGATCTAGAACTTTCCTTTGCAGCTAGTAGTTCTCTACCATGGATGCATATTAGGATCATCTAAGAAGATTTAAAAATACTAATGCTGGCCAGGTGCAGTGGCGCATGCCTGTAATTCCAGCAGCTTGGGAGGCTGAGGCAGGAGGATGGCGCGTTCGAAGCCAGCCTCAGCAACTTAGCAAGACGCTAAGCAACTCAGTGAGACTCTATCTCAAAATAAAAAACTAAAAATGACTGCGGATGTGGCTTAGTGATTAAGTGCCCCTGGGTTCCATCCCTGGTATCAAAAGAAAATAATACTAAAGCTGGGCTCCACCCTAAAACCATGTAAGTAGAATATGTGGGACAACACTCAGGAAATTACATATTTTGGAAGCTTCCCTGGTGATGCCAAGGTGCAGCCCTGTTCAGGTGCTTTTGGTCCCCACATGCCACCTGCCAACCAGTGGACTGAGCACAATCACTCACACAACGGTCAAAGGTGGACTCGTGACTCTTTGGGACCATAGACTGTACATTGCCCCATCATCTCACCCAACCTTTTACTATTTTAGACCCAAACTTTTGGGTTGTTTGATAGTATTTCAGATGAATGTTTTCCTGTCCAACAAGTGTATCCACAATCCTACTTTTCCTTATCCTCTCTTTCCTCTTCACAGGCACAAAGAGGCGTTCTCATGGCTCACCGGCCCCCAGCACTAGCTCTACAAGTCGCCTTACCTTGCCAGGTGGGTAAATGATATTGTGCCATTACCTTAGTGACCACAGACAACGGAGAAGACTGCTTTATCAAGAGTTGAGTGTAGCAGTTAATACACTGAGAATCTGGCCCTTATTTATCTAGTCTGCCTCACTATCAGAGAGCTTCGTCTTTGCCATCCATATTGGTGATGTTCCTCCAGAAACAACCATAGTGTTACCATAATTGGTTCACAGCCTCTTCTACTCTTCAGTGGAAAGAACAGAGTCTTGTTCTTTATGGACATTCATCTGGATGGGCTCCAGAAGCCTCTACTCTGAGAGGCAGGTAGTGCTGGGAAAAGTGTGAGTCTGGCAAGAAAGAGAGACTTGAAATCATACCTTAGTTTTGCCGTGTTCAAATTTTGCCACCTCATCTATACTTTATCTTCTTGGAATTTTGTTTTTCTCACCTGTTTCCTCTGTCTAATGAGGATTGGAAACAATGCTTATAAATTTAGCATAGTACTGACCCAGTATCATAGCTAATGACAGAGCTCATTTCTACTTTTGAGGAATATGGAAGTATTCATGACCTGAATCCCATCTAGCCCACACTAGAGAATTTTTAAGCATTGATAATGATCATCTGTAGCTACTAGTTAATATAAGGGGTGCCAATTGGTCACTCTGTGTCCATACATAGTCTTACATTCCCTACTACAATATAATTATAGTGGAACTTGGAAAAACCTATCTGGGGAAAAGGAGAGATTATAAAAGGTAAACATGGTCATCTAAAAAACTTTTTAAATAATAAAAAATTGGGGGAAGGGAAAATATTAACAATAATAGAATCTCTCAGAGTTAACCAAAATGACCTCTCCTTCTGTCTTTATTAAATACTTTTGTTCTTAGAGTCAAATGATACTTTCAGTGGAATTTTGTTTCTCCTTTTTGAAATTTAACAAATGTTTCAGTGATTGGCTAATATTTCTATGATTACACCATGATTTACTTATATGTTAATTGATAATTTGACATTCATGTAGCTTACATTTTTATTGCTATAAGTAATGTTATCTTCTCATGCATAAATCTTCTGAGTCTATAATCTTACCTATAGATTCCTCTAGGTAAGATTACTAGCTTAAGACTGTATACATATTTAGTTTCCTGACATTTATTACAAAATGATTTTCAGAAAGATAATATTCATTTACATTTTTAGTGTGAATTTTCCCATTCCACTATTGTCTTGCTGATGCTGAGCATTATTTTTAATATTTTACCACCTTGGTAAGAAAACATGACATGTTATTCATATTTGGTTTGCCTTTACTAAGTTTTACAAAAAAACCTGTCTTATAATGTTAATTCATGTCTTGTATTTCTTCTTATGGCAATTAACATATTGTATCCATTCTGAGATTTGCCTTTTATTTTAACTCCTCTGAAGTCGGGGTGCTTTACAATCTGTGGTCTGTGATCATTTAATTAGCAGCTATTTTTCTTGCTTGTGCATGAACTAATAATTCACTTCATAATTAGTGACATTATTAGACAAATGAAATATAACCTATGTCTACTTGCTTTTTCAACTTCAATTTCTGTAACTTCTCTACTCTGGTTCAACATCTGGATTCAATGGGTGTCTGCTGAGTAGCCCTTCAACTTCCTGCCTCTGTCACTGCCTGTAACTAATTGGCCTTGGCTTCCCTTGGTTCATTTCTCTTTACAGTCCTCTCCAGATCATCTAAGTGGGATTAAAAATCATATTATAGTCATTTGCTTATACATGCCTTTAGCTGTTGATGGGTTGCTTTTTCCACAGTGGAGACCATCTTATTCTTTTCTGACTTCAGAGCTGCCAAGGTGACTGGCAGCCATCAGACAGTGTTTACAGGTTGGGTCCATGTGTGGGAGAATTTGACTTACGACTCTGTTGAAAGGAACCATCCTTACAGAAAGGCTCATTTTGAAGTGTGGATTCCTTTCAACTGCTCTCACTTCCTTTTGAGTACTGAGTGGACCTGGCCTCACAGTGTCTAGAAGTCCCTGTCATGATGTCCTTGCTGTGGCCATCATGCTCTTAGGACTTTAAAGCATTAGGAGAAAAACAGCTCTAGACCAAGCAATCCCAGTGTGAAGGGATGACTTCTATTCCTGGTAGAGTCATTTCATTCCTGAGTCAGGTGGAACCGTTAAGGTCAACCTGGTCACATACAAGGATGTGCCAAGCTGACAAGGTCCCACCTGCTCTGCTGGGCACCTGCGGCTGGCCTGTTGGGGTTGCATGGCCTCTGAGTCAGAGGCACACCACCTTGTTCTTAGCCTGACTTTGGTAGTCTGAGCTGTTCCCAGACTTGTGTCTTAAGTTCTGAATTCTGACCATCTCCAAAGCCTAGAGGGGTGGAGCAAGTAGCTCTCAAAGCATGTGACACAATTGTCCAGACAGTCCAGTGGATCTCCCCAACCTTGCTCATTACATTGGCTAGCTCCCCTTCCCATCCTACCTCAGGAGCTTTACTTATTGCCTCAAATGCACCAAGGCTTCCTCCCCAGGCCTAGCCAGCACCTGCTTGTGTCCCCGCTGAAGAGGAGCTTCATGGCCATCACAGCTGTACAGGCACAATCCTTAACCACCACCAATGAACAGAAGCTTTTAAACACCTTTGATCATACGATCTGTTGAATGGAACTAGCTGGGGATTTCAAGGTTTAGATGTTGTTTTCTTCAATACCATCTACATGGCCAGGTCCATTGTAATCAACTCAATCAGCTGCAGGCTGGTCAATTCATCAGTTCATCATTGCATTAAGGGATGAAAACATCTGCTGTGAATTCCAGCCAAGATGGCCTAGGAAGTTCATTCTTCGACACACATTCCTCTGCTCCAAACACATGCAAGGATGGGCAAAATAGAAATATCAGTTTAAAAAAATTTGAAGACCAATACTAGACAACCAGCTCTGGGGACCAGAAATAAAAGGGTACTTCCATACAGAGTGTGACTGACACTGCAGTCAAGCCAAGGACAACTATGCTCTGTATCCTGAGTGGGGAGGCTCAGGAAGGAGCAGAAGGAGCTAAACTGTCAAGCACTACAGCCAAACAGTATTAACAGGAAGCTGTTGGCCTAGAGAGATGGAAAGACATTGATCCAGCTTTTCTACCAGACCACACTAGCTGTGGAACTGGATCTGCAATATCATCAATGATTCTGGGGCATCAGACACCAATTATCATTATAAGCCCTGGCTCTGATGTGGAAGTTTAAGGGGCCTGTAGAAGCAATTACACAACTCTGGACAGGAGAAGGAACTTGGGGAGTGGAAGGGAAGGCAGTGGGGAAGCATACAGCACTAAAATTCCACAGGTCACAAGAGGAGCAATAAAGTTGGACTTCATCAAGATTAAAAACTTTGTGTGCCTCAAAGGACACTACCAGCAGAATGAAAGGCAACTCACAGAATGGGAGAAAGTATTTGCAGATCAGACACCTGATAAAGGGTTAACATCCAGAAATATAGAGAACTTCCACAACTTGACAACAACAATAAAAACCAAACAACCCAACTCAAAAATGAGGAAAGGACTAGAATAGACAGGACCCCAATAAAGATCTGCAAACGGCTAATAAGCATGTTACAAGATGCTTGTGTAAGCCAGGGAAATGCAAATCAAAACTACAGTAAGATTTGACTTCAAGTGCACTAGGATGGCTAGAATAAGAAAAGATGGATAATAACAAGTGTTGGTGAAGATGCAGAGAAACTGGGACCCTTACACATTGCTGGTAGGGATGTAAAATGACCTGAGCACTTTGTAAAAGTTTGACAGTAAAAAGTTAAACATAGAGTGATCATGTGACCCAGCAATTCCACTCCCAGGTATGTACCCAATAGAAATGAAAACATATTCACATAAAAACTTGGTTTATAACTGTCCACAGCAGCATTATTACTCATAGTGTCCCAAACATCAAAACAACATAAATTTTAATCAATAGAGGAATATATAAGTAAAATGTTATATCTCTTTAAGTGAATGAAGTACTGATACATTCTACATCATGGATGAACCTTGAAAACATTGCATTCAGCAGAAAAAGTCAGAGCCATGTGTCAAATGATTTCTTTTCTATAAAATATCCAGAATGGGCTAATTCATAGAGGCAGAAAGTAAATTAGTGGTTGTCAGAGGCTGGGAGAGGGAAGAATGAGGTGTGACTTCTCAAGGATAGGAAATTTCTTTTAGCGATTAACTTAAATGCTCTGAAATTAGATGGTGGTGATGTTCACATAATGTTATTAATATCCAAAAAAGCACTAAATGCTATACCTCAAAAAGTGAATTTTATGGTATATGAATCATCACTGAATAAAAAATGAAGGAGTATGGAAGATAAACTACCATGCATCTGTCAGGAATTCTAGTAGGATATTGAGAAACTGATGGGGAAGCCATATTTCAGCAAATAAGATAGTTTTCCAGAATTGAAAAAATATTCAAATTCTAAGATGGAAAATGCACCCCAATTGCCTTACCTAAATAAAAACAAACGCAATACATAAAGACATTTGGTGGGGGGATTGCCCCCGAATTACACCAAGTGGGGAGGGATCTTAAATACTGAAAGAAGCTGGTTAGGTTCAGGGAAGCTGGAAGAAATCAACTGACAATCAACCGACAGTAAAATTTGCATTGGCAGCAGTTGATGCCAGAAGGCAATGAAAATATATCTTACATGTGCAAAGAGAAAATAAAGCACTATGTAATAGCTAAAATAACTAACTTATTATTCATGAGTGAAGGCAAAGTAAAAATATTTTCAGGTATACAATGATATAAATTTACCACTTACAAGTCTTTGCTTTAAAAAGTGTTGGGAGATATACTTCAAGAAGAAGAAAGTACCCAAAACAAAGGAGTGAGATACAAGAATTAATGGTGAGCATACAAGTAAATAAAAAAATTAGTTAATAAGTTTGAGTAATGGTGGCTCTAGAAATAATGTCCAATTATTAAAATATGAAAGAGGGGATATAAATAGAAGAAGTGATATTTTCATATGGAGTTAAGGAATGCCAAGATCTATTTTGTCTTTGGCCACAACTTGGTAGTTTTGTAACTTTTAACACAAAGGATCATTAGTGAAATAATTAAAATATAACTTTTGTTATGAACTGAATGTGCCCCCAATTCATATGTTGATATCTAACCCCAATATAATCATATTTGGAGGTAACTTGGTCATGAAGATGGATCCTTATGGATTAGTGCTCTTTTAAAAGAGACCCCAAAGAGCTAGCTGGCTCTTTCCACCACATGAGGATGCAAGAAGTTAACAGTCTATAAACTGAGACAAGAGGGCCCTCACCAGAACCCAACCATGCTGACATCCTGACCATAGACTTCCAGCCTCAGAACTTTAAGAAATAAATTTCCATTACACTTTGTTAAAGCATCCCAAGCTGACTAGAACAGATATCTAAATCAACAAATGAACGACAAACAGAACTTTGAAAATACATCAACTTGATAGAAGGCAAAAAGAAAGAAAAAGCAGCAAAGAATAACAAATGATAAACATGCCAGGCACGGTGGTGCACACCTGTAATCTCAGCACTTTGGGAGGCTGAGACCGGAGAATCTCAAGTTCAAAGCCAGCCTCAGCAACAGCAAGGCACTAAGCAACTCAGTGAGACCCTGTCTCTAAATAAAACGCAAAATAGGGCTGGGGTTGTGGATTTGCTTTTAAAATACAGAGCTTGGAAAAAATAAAATACAGAGCTTGAGGCTGGGAGTGTGGCTTAGTGGTAGAGTGCTTGCCTAGCATCCATGAAGCCATGGGTTCCATCCCCAATACCACAAAAACGAAACAAAACAAACAAAAACACCCTGATTCTAGGCTGGCTCTGCCTAGTCCACTGCAGGGCACATTCCTCATCCCACCACCACAACTTGGTTCCTACTCTGGACTTGGACAGGCATTCTACAAAAAGAAGGAAAGAAAGAAAAAAAAATTTTTTTTTAAAATACAGAGCTTAAGTGATTTAAAAAAATCCAGCTCCATTCTGCTTTTAAGAGACACACCTATTTGAAAAACTCACAGAGGTTTGCTAATGTATTACAAAAGAAATTCCATGCAAAATGTAAAGCTAGTTCTTTGGAATATGTCTGTTTAGCATTGTAGTATGCAGATGTGCCACAGGATATTAATCATCCCCCTATTTATGGTTGTTTTTCATTTTTTACTCTTACAAATAATGCTTAACATAATGTTAAGCAAGTAAAGCAATTTGCAACAAGATATATAACATCTAGCACAATTTATATTATTTTAAAACATGCTGAAATAGTAGATATTTTATGGATGCGAATGTAATAATCTAATGCATAAATGCACAGGAGTAATAAATACCAAATTCTGAATGATATTTTGGGGCAGAATTGCAGGGATGAAAGTGTCATGGAGGAGGAATACTAGGTGACTCAATCCTATCTGCATTATCTGATCTCTTTAAAAACATGTTTGAGCAAATATGGAAAACATTAATACCTGATTAAACTATTAAGAATACAGGTATTTATTATGTGAGCATTTCTACTTTTCTGTATACTTAAATTATCTTATAATAAAGAAATTTTATGTGAAAAATATGTGGCTGTTGTGCCAATTTTGTTTGGTTTCTTTCACGTCAATGATTTAACATATATTTCTCAGAAATGTAATATCTTCCTTTCTAACCTCTTGGGTGGGATGGGTGTTGGGATATGAGCATTTGAGTATGAAGAAGGTTCTGTAAGTAGCATGTCAATCCAGAAGCCAACAGCGATCACTTCCTTAAAGACCTGCTTGTGTGGTTTCTGAAATTATCTAAGGGATCATTCTGGAAATCTAGTACCAGAAAACGTCTACAGGGACACAGCCTTGATTCTTTGTACATCTAGAGCAAAGTGACTCTTGTATGGGAAAGTAATAGCACCTGCAGCCATTTTGTTTCCTAGAGCCCAAGTCATCTATTGCCCCATGGGATATGCGAACCCATCGCGCTCCGTGGGTGGGCCACCAGTGATGGAGAGCTGGGGCAGTGTTGGCTCTTGCTGGAGGAGTGGCTCAGCTTCACCACCACCAATAGTCATGATTGCTAATGATCCTGGCTAGTCCATTACTCGCCTCTGAGCAGTCCCAGGGCGCCTGGCTTCCCTGAAGTGATCTTAGATGAAAAGGTACAGTACTGTCGTCACTTGCTGGTGCAGATGTGGCTGACTGCTCCTCCCTGCGTGCTACTGCTGAGCGCACCGTAGTCTTGGCAGTAGACGCCGCTCTGCTTCTAAGCTCCACTGCCTGCTGTAGAAAGAGTCTGTGTGTTAGATGCCCGCTGGCTTGCAATGACATTGTTGTGTGTCCTGTTTTAGGGGACTACGGATAAAACATCCTTCTGGAAGCTTCTTCGGACGAGACCTGGCCATCTCTGAGGTCTGAAGACATTTTAGAAAGCTTATGATTCTTTTTTCAAAACAAAAATGACACATATTGTAAGTTATTGAGTATTTAACTTCAAATATGGTGACTTCTGAACTCCTAATACAGGTTTTTAATAAGTACTTTTATATGTATTACATATCTACAAAAATCAGGGGCAATGCTAGGCTCTTAACATGTATTAGAACCTCACAGCTCTCCAAGGAAGGTACTCTTATCTCCATTTTGCAATTTAGGAAACTCAGGCACAGATTACTGTCTTGCCCAAACTTAACCTTTTTCTATGAGATTCGTTGCCACTTAGTAAAGCTGATGCTAACTCATCTATAATTATTGCTACTTTTTTTTTGCACTTGTATTCTGCATGGAGAGCAGATCAATACTCCATCTACCAACTCCAAGCACCTAGTTGGGGTGTGGAGGGACCCTAGACACTTTCAAGTGAAGGCTTAAATGACTATTCTCTCTGCAGCTGTCTTTCACCTTGAGTTCAGTTTGAGAGATGGCAGCTGTCACTTACCATGGACTGAGTCAAAGCTCATTTGTTATGCTTTGAGTTAGCACTTCAGAATTCTATGACCCTGAAGAAATGTGTCTTTATAGGCTGCTTCTGAAATTGGTCACTGTGAATGTGGACGAAGGACATAAAGCTATGTGAAAAATGTACACGTTGATGAGAAAAATCAAGTGAAGGACAGCGTGCATAATGTCTAAAATATTTTTTTCTATTAAAACAGCATGAATTATGTCCTTTGTACGTGCCAGGGCAAACAAAGTGAAAACAAAGAATGAAACTAAAAATGATGAGCTCCTTCAAAGAGCTAATTTTTCCAAAAAATTTTCAATATCACAGAACATTTGATAATCATTGTTTGAATAAGAAAAGAAGTGATTTCCCCTCCTTACTTAATTGTTACTCCTCCTTTGCCACTGCCAGTGGAGAAGGGCATGGAAACTATGCCTCAGTGCCTCTCGGTATTACTGTGAGACCTGTAGAAACAAGCTGACATTGTAGCATTTGTGTAAAACAGAAATTCACTCAGGCCCCAAACTTGTAACTTGAGAGGAAAGGAACTTGCTGACATTCTTTGTAAGTAGACATGGATAGCAAACCTTGGTGTTCTGCATCAAGATGTTGCAGAAGAAAGAAAGAAATATTAGCTTTGTAGACTCTGACAACTTTGCCAGGTTTCTGTATATTCCAAGACGGTCATTTATCCTTTAAATAGGAGATTTATGAAGGGGACTGAGTGTGACGTAGTGTATTCACTCATTTACATATTTCTCAGCACCAACAGTTATCAGTACTGTGATGAAGTTCTGGGGTTGCTGGTGTCCCCATCCTGAGGTAGTTGATATGCAGGACTGAATTGTGTGTGGATTAAGGCACAAAGATGAAGTATCTAAAAGATCAGGGAAATCTGCTTGGTAATGGCTTTCAGTGAAAGTGACTCAAAGCATTATTATGCCTCAGCCTAATGAATGTCAAGAGTGTTAAGCATCAGAAGAGCCCTTGTCATTTCCCTAATTTCCCTACATTTTCCTCATTACAACAAGATGAGAATTCAGGGACTGAAACTCCTTCCATTGTGGGTGCTTGTCTAAGCTACACTTCCCACTGGGATTTCTGGCACTCTTTTATACTTGGGGTTAGGCCTTGCTCAAAGAAACTGAATGAATTCCCATATTTTTACATGGCTTAAATCATTCAAAATGTGAGCTAGATATTCTTGCTTTCTTTAGAATGACACTTGGTTTCCGAAAGTTGTTCCCTTGGGTAGTTCCATGAAAAAAAAGAATATATATATATGAATGTACATTTTGGATAATTAATCTTTTGTGAATCAACATGGAGTGTTTTCTGCCAAATATTCACCAATAAATTCATTAATTTAATCTCTTCATTGTGTGATCAGACCTTTCATAAAGTAAAATCTAACTGTGTGGGGAGCTGATGACTTTTCTGCATGGTGATAAGAGAACTGAGCAGTGAGGTCCCTCCCTGTTGCTTTGCTCTGTGATAATGGCTGCCATCTTCCAAGTACATGCTCTATATTGGACACGGGGCCAAGGACTGCATGCATGTTTTCTCAGTTACATTCCATTTAAAGTTCTCTTGACAGCCATGCAAGACAGCTCCTATTTTTCCCATTTTACAGAAGGAAGGAAGAACAAAAACCTGGTTGCCAGGACAGATGAGTGATTTCCTCAGGATCTTGCAGCTGGTAACAGCTTAGCCCAGTTTCGTGGGCCCCAGGTCATGCTTCTCTCATGACACCACCCACTCTCCCAAAAGGAGATTTCCGTGGGTTTGTTTTCCCATCACAGACATGGACAAGAGGTGGGAAGGTCAAACCAGAAGGGATGGGAGCAGCTTCACCTATACTGACCAGACCAGTCAGCTGCCGCAACCATCCCTCTGGCCTTAAATATAGTCATATGTCACTTCACACAGGGGACACATCCAGTGTGATTACATTGTTGTATGAAAATGACAGAATGTACTCATACAACATTTGGTGGTGTGGCCTACTGTACATTGAGGCCTGTGTGGCATATACTGTTCTATATGTGGCTGTCAGTGAGGGGACCCCACAATGTGGTACATGCCTATATTATAGCTGGCTTGTTCTCAAAATAAACTCAGCCCAGTGGTTCTTAACCCTGGCTACACAGTAGGGTGATCAGGCATTACAGACATACTGATGCTTTGGTTCCACTCCAAAATACTTCGTAGACCCCTGGGATTTGGACTTTAGCATCAGTAATTTGTAGAGCTGCCTTGGTGATCTGGAGTACCTCCAGAGTTGAAAACTACCAGTGGCAACAAACAGCTTCAAGTTGTGTAGAGGGCAGAGAAACTTTGTAGCTTATCTGTTCCCTCTGGGCAGATGCTACTCTGGAGACTTAAAATGCTGGTAGGTCATCTTTCCATAGACCAGATTGATAGTGGTTTGATTCAGGTGGATTAACTCAGCTTTGTGACATAGCTTCTCAGACTATACGTTTCTTGTCCCCTGAGCTCTTTGCTCTGTGAGGTTTAAAAAAAAGAAGCTGCCACCACAGTAGGTAATTTAGTCTGCTAATTTTCTTCAGGTAAAGTCCTTGGAGGACCAGAGTCTTTAAAAAGGTAGATAATGAGCTTAATCATTCTAGT
Organism: Geosciurus inauris; assembly: GCA_004024805.1. Taxonomy (NCBI): domain Eukaryota; kingdom Metazoa; phylum Chordata; class Mammalia; order Rodentia; family Sciuridae; genus Geosciurus; species Geosciurus inauris. The sequence continues at coordinate 161,512 of PVHX01000228.1, forward strand.
TTTTAATATAAAATACACTTTGAGGAGTTTAAGAATAGATTATCACCATAGACAACACTACATCTTATGTGCATGGTTTAAGGGTAATTTTCTGGTTGGGTTAACATTGCTAAATTGCATTTCTACAAAAGGAAAGGACTGCCTATCAGCGTGGCTTCACCGAAATGCTTGTGTGTTTGGGAGAGGAATGAATTCCCAAGTAGGGAATGGAGGCTGCTGCTGGATTTTCCTAGCAACTTCAAGTCTTCCAGATAATTCCAGAAGTCTAGGGTCTTCCTCTCAGGAAAGGAATGGAACCTGATCTCAAGTGAGCTCCTGCCATGCCTCAGCACAGTGCTGGCCGCTTTCACATGCGTGATTTCTTTTCTTTCTCATCAGAGCCCTCTGAAGTGAGTGCTATCATCATCTTCTTTTTTTAACGGGAAACTGAAATTAAATGCATCAGTCACATGGGGACAGAGCTGAATCTGGCCACCTTCCAAGGATGGCGGAGGCTACAAATGAGATAATGGATGTGAAGATGAGAAAGGAGAGGCTTGGCAAGGTGAAGACAGTAGCACTCAAACTTCAGCCCTGTGGAGTTATAAATAGTCCTGAGGCTCAGTCCCACACCACCCACCCCTTAGATTCTGCTCTGACTGTCTGAGCTGCACAGTGAGCACCAGGAGTCTTAAAGACTCTGTGTGTCTCTTGTCTGCAGCCCAGGCTGAGAACCACCAAGAGATGGCCTCACCTAAAGTCCTAGATCTCACCTAAGGTCCTGGACCTCACCTGGCTTGATGCTTATTTCCACTGGCCTAGACTTTTAGAGTACCTGTGAACATTCCAACATGCACAGGTGAGGGAAGAAAGAAATTATTTAGTAGACCTTTTAGAGAGGACGTTAATGTAGTTCCCTCATGAATGACCATGTACTGTATTAAGGTAATCTAACACTGAAACCATTTCAGGGGAAGCATGATCATAGCTACTAACAAGGGTATCCAAGAATCCAGCACATGACACAAGTATATACTTGAGTATTGATAGTATAAATGAGGTACAGTTGTAACTTGACTCTTTTAACCAGTCATGGTAGTTATAAGACTGAAATTTGGCCCAAATCATTTTAAATATGGGAGAAGGATCTGAAGTCCAGCTGCTTGGATGTGAAGCCAGACTCCATATATCCTTCATCCTAGATGAATAACATTTGGCAAGTGACTTCCACCCTGTGAGCCTCAGTTTCCTCACCCAGGAAGGGAATGATAAGAATGTTTGCCTTGAGGGACACAGTGAAGATTAAAGATTAACTCATGATAAATTCTTAGCACCGTGCTTTGCTTAGAACACAATACATGTCAACTATTATAATTATTTTTACCAGAGAAGTTCCTGAAATGAAAATCAGAGTTCTTATATTGTTCCATCTTCAATAGAGCTGATGTTAACATTCCAGTCCCATGCAATTCAAAACTCCCGGTGGATTTTTGTACATTTTTATAAGGGCCTTCCATGAGATTTCACAGAAATACCACAAATAGATACTGAAATGATGTGTATGGCAATAGAATTTTTCTGTTTATGTAAAACAGCACTTAAGTGGCAATAAATGATTATTTTTATCTTGGGTTACTATATGTGTTTTGTATATATATGTGTGTATATAAATGCAGGTGGAAAATGTCTATAGGTGGACATATTTTCTCCACAGGTCAGATGGCATTCTTTGAAAGAGATGAAAACGGATGTCTAATGCATTTGTTCTTTAAAAAAATTGCCAATATTAGAATTTTATTCAGAAGTGAAGAGTAGACTCTGTTATTATTGGAGATGATCCACTGTGACAGAACTTTGGAAATTCTCCACCTGAAGACACCTCTGTGCTGTAGGGTGATGGTTCCAAAAGATCACATGAAGTCACAGTGGACTGAAAGAACCCACACCGGTTCCAATGAAAATCAAACTTTAATTCAAGGTAATTAGGCCAGTTTAGATAAGGACTAGTGATTGTTCTTTCTGGGTTACTCTCAGTGCAAAACAGAAGGGCATACTCAGCCAGGTGCAGTGGCACATGCCTGTAATCCCAGTGGCTTGGGAGGCTGAGACAAGAGGATCGTAAATTCAAAGCCAGCCTCAGCAATGGCGAGGCGCTAAGCAACTCAGTGAGACCCTGTCTCTAAATAAAATACAAAATATGGCTGGGAATGTGGATTAGTGGTTAAGTGCCCCTGAGTTTAATCCCTGGTAGCCCCCACAAAAAAAATAAAATAAAAAGAATAAAAAAGTAAGAGGGTTTTGAATTAGTGGCTTAGGGTATATGATATGTTATTGAAAATGAATTTAATCCAGTTTTTCTGAAGGTATCTTCTGCCGAACACTCTATCAGATACTCCTATACTGTATCAGATACTCCTGATAAAAAATAAGCTCCTTGAGCCAAATAAATTTGAGAAAAACTACACACTCTTGGCTATTCTCAAGGACTCATAACACTATCACCATTATGCAAGGCACTGATAAGTCCTGGTGTGAAGATCCTAGTTTAACTCTCAGTCTGTTAACTTTGGCTGAGGAAGCCCCCTCTCTTAGCCACCTATGACATTCACAACTTTATTAATGGATACTTTTGGAAATAGTAGTCTAGTGTAAATAATCTTAAAGAAGGAACTTTAAAAATTCCCACTTATGTTTTAACATCTGAATCCAACTAACAGCTATATTAATTTAATTTATGAATAAGTCTGAGTCTGTTTTCTGGAGAAGAAAAGTTCTGTGCAATAATTTCCCATGCCAAAAAAAAAAAAAAAGTCAAAATGGAGTCACCGAGCAAAATGGTCTGAGAGCCAGAAGTATAGGGAGGTGGGGAGAGTACAGAGGGGCTGGTGGTGACAGAGGAAGAGGAGAAAGTCATGGACTTCTCTGGGAGAAATTGTGGTGTTTATTAAAATGAGGAGAGTTAAATAAGAGTTAAAACTCCCCAAAGAGCATCACTTTTAAGAGAAGTAAACATGATTAATTGTAAAATCAAGGATGGTGATGTGCCAGTTTCTGTCTTGAACTTTTCCTAAGTGCAATTGAAAGTAATATAGATAATGACTTTCCAAACTTGGGGCTCTGTGCAGAGATATGTGCCTTTATCAAAACCTTCATTAGCTGATTAGATAATTTTCTCCAAGTAAATTGCTCTAAGAGAGGACAGTAGATGTTTTAAATGTGTCCTCAAGGGAAAAAGTGTCCAACTTGCTGATAATTAAGCACATGGGTGGATGGAGCTTTGTTTCCTCTTGGTTCTTCTCCACCAAGGGAAAGAGGTTGTACTATTGGTGGGTTCAGTTGTGGAAAGTGCCCAATTTTTGAAAGGAGGGTCAGACTCATTATGAAATTTCAGGAATAGCCAGAAGATAAAGGAAATCATCCTCAGGAGGCCACCCTAGCATCCCAGAAGAAAGGTCCACATTAAATTCAAGATGGTGCCCCGACACCTGGCTCTGCTCCTGTGCCCTGTTATCAATCACGATCCCCTGGAGAGGGGAAAGGCAATGAACACATACAAAACAGCACTGTATGAAATGTCCCTTTTCCCATACTTGAGTGAGGGTGACAGCAAGTATTTCCATGGCCTCAGTGGGGAGCCGAACTCTATCAGCAGGCTCAACTCTATTTGCAGCGACTCCAGTGGCAAGGAGAGTTTTTGTTCTGACAATCAGAATTCCAGCAAATGGTAAATGTTTCTTCCCGCTGAGAAGTGAGAAATTCAATAATACTTTGGCTGGGTTCATGCTGAGTCGTGAAAATAGAATGAAGTGGAGAGGGACAGTGACTGGAATGGTGGTAAGTCAGCTAGCCCAGACTTTTCCAACCATCCACTCTTGATCTGAAGCCCTCTCCAGTCTCTGCTCCATTCTCCAGGGTAGCAAGACTGTTTTTATATTTGTTCCTACAGTGTTTGGTGCCATAATCCCTTGTTTACACTAAGAAACAAAATTATACGCTCTGAGATTTTAAAATAACTGTGTTCTTCTATATTATTATGGAAGAATATATATTATTTTGTCAAAATAGGGCCATTTGCTGACAGTCTTTACTACATTAGGATAACTCAAAAGGCAATGTCATTCATGAGGTTGTAGAAATAGCAGTACTTAAACCTGGGCACTTTTTTCTTTTGTAAACCAGCTAACAAGTTTCAGAGAGCGTTAATACAATGGAAGCTCCATGAGGGCTGGGATTTCTGTCTGTTTTGTTCACTGGTACATCAGCAGCATATGGTAGGTCCTCTAAGAAGTTGATAAATAAATATTTTTAATCTGTAGGATGCAAAAAAGTGCACTCAGCTATGAACTCTCAGAGATATCTAGTGCAAAAGCACACAGTGAATTCGGTTTTACTGACTTCCCATTAGGTGTGGTTTTGCACAATTTTGTTGCACAATTATTTGCACAGTGACTCATGATTCTATGGGAGAATATTTAGTAGTGTATTTCTTTTTAAAAAGCTACATCACTGAAACTTGGCCATCATGGAAAAGTCAGAAAATGTAAGCCATGAGAAACAAACTAAATGAAATAGCATATTTAGGTTACTCAGAGATAACCACTGCTATGATGTAAATAATTGTTCTTTCAGATTTTCCTGGGCACATATTTCTACATTTTGCAATAATGCAATTATATTGTATACACTGTTTTTTTTTATTACAGTATTACATGAACCTCTATTTTTGTTGTAAATATCTATGTCATCTTTCCATGGTGTCACAGTAGTATGTTTTAAGAATATACCAGAACTTGGTCAATTCCCTGTGTTTGAATATTTATGTCTGATTTTCTGCTTCATCATAAACACTGGGCCTTTTCCTATGATTGGCAGAGATATGCAGAGCTGGTGTTTCACAAGGGTAGCCTCTGTAATCTCACAGATGTGTCCCCAGCCTTACCCCTTCAAGCTGACCCACCTGCGTCTCTCTCTGCTTACTCTTCAGGTGAGAGTGCAGTGGCTCAGGGGAGGGCTGGCTTTGGAGTAATGGCTCAGTGCCAGCTCTGCTCCTTCACACCTTTTACTTAACTATCATTTCTAGTTGTTCTTTAGTGATAATTTAACAGTTTTTTTAAAAACCTTTATTCACTGAGCAAACATTTTCCAGCAGATATGGGAAGGGGTGAGAGGAGACTAGAAGTGGAGGAAGGAAGAACCAGTCCATACTTCACCAGGACATAGTGACATCCTTCCAAAGCGCACGGTCTTCTGTTTATAGAACTGCATGTTAGAGGACGTATATTATTTGACTATTATTACTACTTCTATTATTATTTTCTCAAGTGCATACTTTATTCACATTTCTCTAGTTGTTACCTAGCATCTTTTTTCCTGTTCCAAAATCCCATCCAGGATAACATTTTACATTTAGTCGTCGTGTCCCCTTAGGCTCCTCTTTGCTCTGACAGTTTCTCAGGTTTCTCCTTTTTATGACCTTGACTGTTTGAGGAATACCAGTCAGGAATTTTGTGTATGTCCCTCAGTTGGGATTTACCTGATGTTTTCTCATTATTAAAATGGGATTAAGTATTTTCAGGAGGAAGACCATAAAGGTATTATTTGTGGTCTATTTCCATTTTCATCACAAAATATCAATTTCTATTTCATAAATCCAAAGATGCTTACTACCAACATTGCTCATTCCTACTGATGTCAACCTCGGTCTCGGGGATGAGGTCATGTTTATTAGATTTTTTTCACTGAAAAACTACTCCTTTGTCCCTTTTCTAGACAATGTTCTTTGGAAGGATGTCACTATGTTCTGGTCACACTAAGGGCCCCTGCTCCTTGTGGGTAGTATATCCACATAAATATTTTGAAAATCTGCCTAAGAGGTTGGTTTGTTTTCTCACAGTTATTTATTTTTGCAATCATTTATGTCAGTAAGGACTTATGGATATTTACTTTATACTTTGGATTATGATCCAAAGTATAAAGTTACCTTACCTATTTTGGTTTTCATATTGTTCTGACTTGTGCAATTTAGTAGATCTTCATTTAGAACTCTTTGGTCCACCATTTTGTTTGTTTTTGAGCACTTTTTAATTTTATGGATCTATAACATTCTCCTAGCATATCTTCGTAGTTTTAGAAGTGGTTCTGGAAGTAATCATTTCTGCAAAGAGCTCTGGTTCCTTTGACTGGAGAATGGTGTTAGAAATCAAGATCTACATGGTGGGCATGCTCCTTGCTACTGAGGTTACTAGGTCTGTAGCTATGTCATTGCTTCTTTAAAATGATACAGGAAGGAAATATTTGTGTGTACTAACCCTGTGAACACATATATTTATAGATGTGTTTATGATACTATTGAACTAAATGAGGTCACATTCATGTCTGCAAGTCTAATTCACTACTACATGTATCTTTCTAGCCTCCTTGTTGCTTATCTGCAAACTTCTGTACCAATAGTTACTACCACTGGCTCTCTGTTGACATGTTCAATTCCAGACACATGCAGAGTAAATTTGAATTGTTAACCTGTACTTTTGAGGGAAGCAACTTTATCAACAGAACATAGTGCACCTGTACAGCTTCTTTCTTCTGTACTTTTACAGATTCTGCTCATCAAAAGTTACTTAGGTGAGTGTTTTGTCTTCCACCCTCTTCAGTGAGGCTGTTTCTTGCATTTGCAACACATTCAGATTGTTCTGCTACATTTTGAATTCCATTCTGCATTCTCAGAACTTGGTAAATAGCTTTTTAAAATTTGTATACGTATGTATCACTTCTTGTGCTATAAACTTTTATGAGTTTTGACAAATGCATAATGTCATATACCTAACACTAAAAATATCATATGCAGTAGTTTCACTGTCTAAGAAATCTGTGCTTCACCTATTCAACCCTTCCTCTGATCCCCTGGCAATCTCTACTCTTAACATCTCTGTAGTTTTGTCCTTTCAAGAACTTCACATAAATGGGATTATCTGGTATGTTGCCTTTTTAGACTGACTTCTTTTACTTAGTAATATGCATTTAAGATTCATTCATGCCTTTGTGTGGTTTGATAATTTGTTTCTTTTTATCATTAAATAAGATTCCATTGTAGGAATGTACTACAATTTGTTTATCCATTCACCTATTGAAGGAGATTTTGGTTGTTTCCACTTTAGGGCACTTGTAAATAAAGTTTTTAGAAAACTTCATATGCAGATTTTTATTGCAGACGTAAGTTTTTCAATCAGTTGGGTGAACTCCTGGGAGCACAATTATTGTGTCACATGCTAAGACTATGTCTAGCTCCATAAGAAACTGTTCGTCTTTCAAAGTGGCTGTACCATTTTGCATTCCCATGAGCAAGAATAAAGGTCCTTGTTGCTCTAGATCTTTGCCAACAATTGGTATTGTCAATGTTTTTGAATTTTAGCTTTATGTAGATATGTAGTAGAATATCACTGTATTTTTAATGTGTAATTTCTTAGTGACAAAATGTGTTGAGCATCTTTTCCTGTGCTGACTTGACATATGTATTTTCTTTGGTGAGAATTCTATTCAGATCTTTTGCCCCTATTTAAACTGAGTTGTTTCCTTTGGTGGAGCTTTAGGAGTTCTTTTTATATTTTGGGTTTAAGACTTTTATTTGTATTTTGCAAATATTTTCCTAATGATGAACTTATAAGTAGCACTTTGGAACTGACTTTGCAACCCTAAAAGCTTACATGCAATACTAAATGCTGTCTATGATATGGTTCTGCCCACGGTGTTTGTTTTGCTGTTCCCCAAAGTGACCCCAGTGTATCCTCTCACTTCCTTAAACTCATCCACTCATTATCAAGAACCTTAACATATTTGTCATCACTGTATGTCTCTAGGAATTTTCCACCTTTATGTATTTTAAGTCAATGATCACATTGATAATGTGCTTATTCATCTTATTCAATAAGTTCCTATATAAATACAATCCTGTTTCTTTTCTTAGAAATAAAAAGTCAAGATGAAGGTGGCCCCAATATTTAGGTCCTGCCATGTTATTGTTGAGGCTAACGACTGTCTGTCTTCCTTTTCATGGCCTCTAGTCATCAAGCCTCCTTTGCGCCATTTTAAACGCCCTGCTTATGCATCCAGCTCCTACGCACCCTCAGTTCCAAAGAAAACTGATGAGCATCCTGCAAGATACAAGATGCTGGATCAGAGGATCAAAATGAAAAAGATTCAGAACATCTCACATAATTGGAACAGAAAATAGGTCATGGGGAAGAGGAGAGGGAGTGAAGAAAGGCCACGTGTCTGCTTCTCTGCCCTCACTGGCTGCAGCAGGACAGGCATCCCAGACCTGTGGAGGTCGCTGGGGCTGGCTCTCTCAGGGTTGACTCCAACAAGGCAAAATGAAGCTGTCTGCACTTTTCTCCTTTATCATTCTCCAGTAGACTCCTCAATCATTAGATACGGATCAAACCAGATGTAGCAACAAATTAATAAGTAGGTTGTTTTGTGTGGTTTTTATTATTTGGGTCTTTCAAAGTCTAAATCGGACCAATGGAATGATACCTCCTGTTCGGGAAAAATGAAATTCCTCCCACTGCCTCTGTTTCCAGCTCTAAGAGTTGACTTGCCTCAGTAAGTATATTGGCTTAGTAATCATCATATTTAAGAAATGCACTTCTAAAATGTCTTTTTCAATTTTAAATACAAATATTTAAATAAAAATATTTAAAATCGAAATGCTTGCACTTAAAATTCAAGTAAATATGTAACTTGCAAAGTAAATCGCACTCAAAACAGAAGTTGAGTTTCTGAATGTAACAATCTTAGAGGGAAAAGAAGACCCATGAATTGTTGTGTTCATGGATATTTTGGAATTCAGACTTTACAAAATGGATCCAGGTTAAAAAATAATAATACAAAGATCTTTCTGATTTCTAATCACATGTCTCATGCCCAGTAGTCTCAGTGTTTTTTCAAGGATGCACTTGGCTTCCTTTTTTTTTTTTTTTTTTTTCAATCCTCTATTTCTACTACAGTAGACAATACTAAAAATCAGTGGCATTCCCAGGCCTTAAAGACTTCATATTTGAGATTTACCACTGGAGATGTCAGTTTGGTTTTGTAGTCCCGGGATAGGAAGGTATAAAATGGTGAATGTAGCTTTAATTTCTAATTTCCAGATTTTTCTCCTTGAGGCTAAAGATGGCTTCTTGACAGAACACATTATGAAGCCCTTTGGGACCGCAATTGTTCTCAGAGCTGTTGGTGGAATAGGGGCCTTTATAACTCACCTCTCCTCATAGCGGCATTTTTAGACTTTCTGTGTTTCTCCCTGGAGTTTTTACTTTGGGACAAAAAATCAGAAAAATGGCAAAGAAAAGTTCAAGATCAGAGTTAGCTTTTGGTCCCTCAGAAATGGCCTGCTGCAGCAGAAAAATCTAGGTTTGTTATTCTAGTGATCATATTTCCATTCTAGTCTGCCTCTCATTTCAGGTCCCTGGTCTAATGGCATAATTTTTAAAAGCTTCAGTTTGCTTAATTAGAAAATGAGAATGTAATACATACTCTGCATTTTGTGATGGAGATTAATGAATAATATTGTAGGTTTTGATTGCTATCTCTAAAACTGGTGGGTAATATTTGCACAAAAGAAGTAGCTAAGAGCATTCCATAGGCAGGACAAATGCTCCAGGACAGTCCCACAAAGAAGGAGCTGTCCTCGATAGCCACAACCTACAGGATTTGATTATAAAGGGTTTAGTGTCACTTTGTCCTGTCCTCCCCGACAATTCATTTCCAATAAACTGCAGCTGTCCAAGTTGAGCAAGCTCCAGAGTTTAGTGACCATCATGCTATTGAGCAATTTATTTATAATGTGCTTTCTGATGTTATGTCAGGGAAAATTAATTGCTAAACAAGCAGAAAAATCACTGTGACTTTTTGTTAAGGGAGGCAATTCTAATTTACCTGATGTCTGGGTAAGAAGACCCTTCTGCAAGCTGGTGGTCTCTTTTCTACCTGCATTAGGTTAATTCAACAGGTGATTCCTACCTGTTTGTCTACAGACGCTTTAGTGCTGGCTGCGCAGAGCTGTTTGGCTACACAGTGAGGAGGCATCCTCAGTGATGCTCCTTGTCTATCTCTCAATCCCTTTGGACTCAGGATTCAGACTTTGGTGTGGTTGTGCTTTCTCGGTTGTTTTTGATGTTGGAAGCCATGTGGCTGAGGAAGAATTTGGTTCCATCTGCATTTCTCCTAAAATGTTGTTTTCCAACCTTTGCTAATATTTTAGTTGAGCAAACATACAGATGTTTAGAGTCTGCATTGCTTGTAAAATGCCTACCATGATTTTTGCATGATGGATTGTATAGAAATGCAGATTATATTCTTACAGCAAATAAAAAAATGCTTTTAAAGGACTTTCTTGGTGAGTCATCTTTTCCTGCTCTGGAATTCTGGAATTCATTTGAAAAAAAGTTAGATTTCCTCCAAGTTTGGCACTATTCAGCCCTGAATATCTTGTCAAGGTGAATAGTATAACTCATCCTTTTCAATTTGATTCTTAATTGTGCAGCTGGTAGCATTTTTTGGTAATAATCTCATCCTCCCTACATACTCAATAAATTAATTTGTTAATCTGAGTAACCCACATAATAGGGCTACACAAATAGGCAACCACCTGTGTTAACTGACTTTCTGTTGTTCCAGGATAAGCTGTACAGCTAGGGTTCAAGGACTGGGTCTCTGGGGCTGGGGTTGTAGCTCAGTGGTAGAGTGCCTGCCTAGCATTGGAGGTATTGGGTTCAATTTTCAGCACCATAAAAATAAACACTATAAAGTCCATCAACAACTAAAAAGAAATTTAAATAGAAAGGAAAGGAAAGGGAAGGAAAGAAGGAAGGAAGGAAGGGAGGGAGCGAGGGAAGGAAGAAAGAAAGAATTGGGACTCTGGAGTTAGCAAAACTTATACTCTAATCCTGACTTTGCCTTTTGTTTATTCTGGAAGTTTCACTGAATTACATAATCTCTGTCAACATTCATTCCCTCACCTATAAAATGAGGATATTACTAATACCCAACTCAGCATGTATGTCTGCATGTATGCTGTGATTCTACATCACATACAACCACAGAAATGAAAAGTTGTGCTCCATCTGTATAAAATGAATCAAAATGCATTCTACTATCATGTACACCTAAATAGAATAAATTAAATTAAAAAAATTTTAAAAAGAAAAATGTGTTTCCAAGCATAAAAGCACTATTTCGTAGGGAAGTAGATTTTGTTTTTCAAGCCTACTAAGATAGATGGGTGGGTGGAGAAAAGAATAAGGAATAAAATAATTAAAATATAAAGCAATGGTTGATAAGACTCTTACACAAATTTTCTCCCCATTCTCTGACATTAAATTAACAATGCTTTGAATAGGTTATATATTAATTCTGCTTTTTTGTTTTTTTAAACTCCTCTGTTCTTCAAGTTTGGGTTGGAGTTTAAGATCTTTTTTATAAACTATGCTAAGTTTAACAAAAAAAAACAAAAACAAAAACAAAAACAATTCAGTCAAGTACACGGCTGGTCTTACAGTAAAAACTCAACACATATTACCTATTATTTCTTAGAGAGTGGAGTGTAGTAAAAAGAAATTAGGCTTCCAAGTTAGAGCACAATGTTCTCTACTAGTTGTATGAATCAGGCAGATATTCTTCAATCTCAGTTCAAGAGCGTTGATACTTTAGCTATGTATTACCCATGTGGCCACTCCTCCAGTACCCATTTCTGCATCACTTTGCACTGGAGTCTTCAATGCATTCCTACACTCAGTAAGAAACCCAATGCCCTCCCCACAAGGCTCCCTTCACCTATGTCCCCACTTCTTGGGGTCTTGGGCCTCTATCTGTTGTGGTTTCCTCTTGTTCTCACATCCCTCTTCCTCTGAATACCTCACCTCCTCCCTTCCTCTTGCTCTCTACAATGCCTGTCCTTCATTCTGTTCCTCTTTACTCCATCCACTCCCCATACCCAATTGCTTTGTTTTTCCAAAGTTCCACCCACAGCAGTGTTCTGCACAGAGCAGACTGTCCCGAAGACTCAAGATGATTGCACGGTGGAAACCACTACTTCAATTAAAAACCAGACCACAATAACAACAACACAATATCAGCTAGTCTCCCTTTGTGAAGATTTCTTACTGACTTGGCTTCCTTAAGCATAGATTGACTTCAGTGTCTTGGATTTCTTCTACCATGACCTTTCTCCTCCGAAATGAATTTGCATTACTGGGACTGCACAGAGAAGTCCTCTAGTTACCACTAGACCCCCCATATTGTGGGCACTTTCAAAGTGTGTGAAATCACTCTGCCAATCAATGGGCATTTACTTTGGTCCCCTGTCTATAAGCTCAAAGAACTCATGAAATCTTCACAGTGGCAGTTTTTCTTTTCAACATAATCCAATTCTTAGGTAAGACCAGTACTTGTAAGAAAAGAGCAGTAAAAATAAGTTTCTCCTTCTCTTGCCACTACCCTCTGACCAGAAGACTCTGTAGTAGTTCTGGTTTTTTCTTTCATTTCCCATTTGGTTATAATGACTGTAGAAGATTAGGGCAGTGACAGCTGCTTGTAGGTGCTCCAAGAACACTGATTTTCTTCTCTTGCTACCACAACCCAATCAAGCCTTATTTCGTGTGCACATCCGCTGAATTTCTGAAATAGAAAAAGCTCTCCAGTGTCCCCATCATTATTTCTAGTTTCTGGGCAGGATAGAAGGAGGAGGGGATGGTTGAAAACCAATATTTTTTAAGTCTAGGATTTCCATCTAAACTGCTATTCTTAAGACAGATAGAAGGTCACTCTTCATCTGCAAGAGTTTGTTTTTCCATTGGCTGCCAAGTTTACTTAATCAATTATATTATCTTTATCCATTTCCAATTTAAAAAAATCCTATTGGGCCAACATCTTGATTTATTCAAAGTCAGTCGAATGTTAGAAGTAAGGATGCCCTAGGGATGGAGGTTCAGGGGTGGGTGATGGAGTAATGAACTGGCTTCCATGCTGGGTCTTACACATAATCTTGCAATGGTCCCAGCAAAACTAATTGAGGCAAGAGAAGCCCCGCAATACCAAAGACCAAGTGGGATTGCTGGTGACAAGTATTGTTGTTAAGACTGATCTGGGAGACTTATGAACATTAATTATATTTTTGTTATATTCAGAGGACATGAAAATCTGCTTTGGGGAAATAACAAGGAATAATAACTACAGAATACTCTCCTCATTTGCATACACCCATTAACCTTCAACTGGAATTCTCCCTGGATTGTCCAAAGCATGCTTTCTTTTGCATACTTAAATAAGATGTTCACTTGATCTGGGCCTACAGAAATAGCTCACCTGGGAAACCAGCCACTAGGGAAACAGCTCACTTATGATCATTACCCTTTTAACAGCAACTCTTATGATTTCCTGTTTAAAGGAATATTTTAAATTTTAAGACAGAAAGGTAAAAGAACACCAAACAAATGTAAAAAGAGAAATATGTCCAATTAATGTTACTAAAAACTTGAAATTATAGAATATGTTTGTTTTAAAATTCATTTACTATTTTCGTTTAATACCAGGTTCTAGCTGTTTTATATATGCTAATAATGTATTTAATTCTTTTAAGTTAACCTGTGTGGGAAGAATTATTGTCCTTATTGATGATTAGTAAATCCAGACTCAAATGGATTACATTTTTGCAAAGTGGAATTCAGTGGAGGACTTTCAATCACACTGCTACTTAATTTTTCTGTACACCATGTTTCTTCTCCAAATTCTTCATGTGCACCTGTTTGTTTACCCTGCTCAGCTTCATGGTGAATCTCCTAGAGCTCAACCATGCTCATGTCATTCCAACACAGAATCAGAACCAACAATAACAGCATGATCCTTCCTCATACATGAGAGTGCCGGTTTCCAAGGAAGTGATTATGCCCTTTATTGATTATGCCCTTTATCATGTCACGAACAATAGTTGGGCCTCCATATTTGTGAGACCCACATTCCTGGATTCAACCAATTGTGGTTCAAAACTACCTACAGAAAAAAATGCATCTGTATTGAATAAGCAGACTTCTTTTTCCCTTGTTATTATTCCCTCTAAACAATATAACACCTATTTACATAGAATTTATATTGGATCAGGTATTTGAAGGAATCTAGAAATGATTTGAATACTATCGGAGTGTATGCATAAATTATATGCAAATATGATGCATTTTATATAAGAGACTTGAGCATTCATGGATTTTGGTTTCTTGGCAGTCATGGAACCAAATCCCTATGGATACTGAGGGAAGATGGTCCTACTAGGAGAAGCCCTACAACTGAGTATCACAAAACTCAGAGCTGTTCCTCAGTCTTCCATGGACCATTGCTCATTGAATGCATTGGCCTCACCTCTCATTAGTTAATCCAAATAGACGGCTCTGTCCTCAACTCCTTCAATCCTTTCTCCTATCTCCTCCACCATGCCCTAAGAAGGAAGAAGAGAAGCACTCCCTCCTTACTCTGTGTCTCAACTCTGTGGACATCTAACCCTGTACCATCTCTTATTCTTCCCTGATTTCTCAGAGGAAGCCATGTTTCTTCTCTTCCTTAAAACCACTTTCCACCACTGAAACATTTCCCTTTTCTACTGAACAATATGCTCACGTTTGATTTTTATGGAAAATCAGCAATGAAATCAGTATAACCAATTAGTAGATAGATACCCAAGTTGCCAAAACATCACGGTTTCACAGGCCTATTCCCCTCGAGCCTTCTGAAGCCTCCACAAAGTTGACCACATCGTTTCCTTTAGAATGTCCCCTCCCACCCCAGTTCGCCTGTGAGTGCTGCCCTCTCCTGATTTCTCTCTTATTTTTTCTTCTCTGCTTTTTTGGTGTCTACCATTTCTCTGACTCATAGAGCTTTCCCCCAAATCAGCTTATTTCTCTTTTGCAAATTTCTTCTCACAAACTCTCACTTCAGGATTTTACTCATCGACACTATCAGCTTGACTGCTAAATGTATAAAAGTCTGTCTGTCCCCATTACTCTCTTAATCCTACATCTGCATTCCCATCGACTGGTGAACTTCTTCCTCTGAGTTTGTTCACACTCAGAGCAAGCCTAAGCTCTAAAGCACTGGGTCTCATGCATCTGAATTTTCATTATGTAAGTCCTATTCTCAGGTTCCTTCACAGTTCCCATACTGTCCTCTTCCTGGTGTCTAGATTTCTGTTATTGCTATTACTATTTTCCTACTTATCCTTTCTCAAGGTCATTGATGTTGTTTCTTCAAATCAGAATTTACATTTGTCATTTGTCACAGATTTTTCTTTGGGATTCTGCTAACAGTTCTAAATTGCTTCCTTAAGGACTTCTTTTGCAAGAAATGATATTTTCTCCCACATCAGGCTCTTCTTAGAAGCAGAAAACTCTCTTTCTCTCTCTCTCTCTCTGTCTCTCTTTCTCTCTTTCTCTATCTCTTTTTTATTTTTTTTAAACCGGAGATTGAACCCCAGGGCACTCAACCACTGAGCCACATCTCCAGCCCTTTTTTATATTTATTTAGAGACAGAGACTTGCTGAGTTGCTTAGGGCCTCGCTAAGTTGCTGAGGCTGACTTTGAACCCATGATCCCCCTGCCTCAGCCTCCTGAGCTGCTAGGATTATGAGCCACTGGGATTACAGGCATGCACTACTGTGCCTAGCAGAAAATGCACTTTCAATGACCAATGGTGGAGGCTTTATTAAGATCAACATGAATAACAAGTTTGCCAGCACGTGTGTTCTTCCTATTGGAAAAATTTGCCCACTACCATCTCACCTAGTAGGCTGCTCAGGGATTGAGACTCAGCACTCATCCACACACTGAAGAGTTTACAGAGAGATCTGAATACTGCTGATGTCTTGCATAGGTTCTTGCTTGCCCCCTCCTCCCCCACCACGCTCAGCATAAAGACCAAATGAATGCCATAAAGGCATAAGGAATTCTGCTTAATGAATAAACACATGGACCAGTGTGGTCAATCAAGCAGATTCTGGCAAGGGGCAAAGGGGGATAAGAAAAATAAAGACTCACACACATATAGATGCTTTTGAAGATACAGCTGGGGTCAGGTGGAGTGCTGTTCTCTGATGGATAACAAGGTCTAAAGAATTACACCAGCAATCTTTATTATATATGTATCATCAGATTAAAGACTACACAAGCATTATTCTTTGTATTCATGAAAGATACAGAGTTAGCATCATTATGCAGCTTATTCAGCAGTTACACTCTACAGTTGCAATGTGCAATGTTAGGAGCTTTGTGCAGCTCTCAAGAAAGTCCATTGTTTAAAGTTACTGTTAGGTGGGCAGATTCAGGAGCAGCGCAGCTGGTGAAACATTATGGTTGTCTAGCAGGAGAGTTTCTCTATTCCCAGGAGCTGTGTGCCTGAGATCAAGGTTGAGGCTGATAAGACTCTAGCACAGAGCCTCCTCATGGAGGGCATCACCACAGTAGCTAGGCATCCTGCACCTTTACACAGAAACTTTCCAGGCATCAAGCACGCCACAGGCATGAAGTCATCAGAGACCCCAATCTGAGACCCCAATGCTCTCCCATTCTCTGTTACTGCTCTCCATAGGGAATACAATAATGTTTCCTTTTCTAGAAGACAACCCTCCTCATGAAGAGACATCTACCATTTCAGCACGGTTTTCACTTCCGCCTTCACATGCCAAGGCTTCATGACTGAGCCAAGTCTCCTCAGTTTTGTTTACACGACTCCATTTAAAAACATTCCTTTCATCTGTTTTCTGCCTGTGTGAATCTTAGTTATACTTGGAGGCCCAGCAGATTTCACCTTCTCTGGGCTCCAGTTTCCCCAAGTTAAAGTGGCACTTTGCTCCATTTTACTTCTTTTTCTTCTTTTTTTTTTGTAACAGGGACTGAACTGAGGGGTACTCGACCACTGAGCCACATCTCCAGCCCTATTTTGTGTTTTATGTAGAGACAGGGTCTCACTGAGTCACTTAGCGCCTCGCGGTTGCTGAGGCTGGCTTTGAAAATTACTTTTTTTTTTTTGTGGTGCTGGGTATTGAACCCAGGGCCTTGTGCATGCAAGGCAAACAGTCTACCAATTGAGCTATATCCTCAACTCCATTTTACTTCTTTTGACACTTAAGTCATTCCATGTCCAATTATATAGACTTTAATGCTCTACCATAAGACCATTTCCTGAGAATGAGACCATCCGTTTCTTTTCCCTATTTGCTTCCTCACTAGCAGTCAACATGTTTTATACAAAGCACATCCTCAAAAATGTAATAGGTGGGGATGGTACCAAATGGGAGTTAGGTAAAGACAGAAAATGTGCAAGTGTGCGGAAACACATTACTTGTCCTCATTGCTGCCTAAGGGGTGGCCATCACTCATTGTTCTTACCAAGTCCAGAAATGACCTCAGAAATCTTCCCAGCACAGAGCTCCAAGCCACTGATGCTAATCCACTGGAGTTTTCATTCTCTTAAAACCAGTTAGTATTCCTGGCTGAGAAGAGGAACAAGTGTTACCTTACTCTTAATGCTTGGTTTGCTGATAGAACATCATTCTATACGTCAAAATCTTAGTTGGTTTAAAAAATGAATATAGGGTAAGGATTGACATGTCCTTTCATTTTTCTTCACAAAATGCTAATTTTTCCTCATATATATCTGCTCTATATTTTTGAGACTCAAAATTCCTAGAAGAGAAAGGAAAAGAGAGCTCCACCCTTCGGAATCTTGCCTTTCAAAGTCCATAGTTTGTCTAGAACATTCTGCACCTCCAACATCCTCACTGTGGAGACTCCCTAGCAATCCAGAACTATGGCAACAATAACAAGACCAGAGTGTGATCTTGTTATTTCCTGAAATAGGCTGGAAATGCCTTGGGGATGTTGGGTTAGACAGCACAGTTGTGTTTTTAGTCAACAGCCTCCTCCTGAGAAGAGTTTTGACTGTTGATAAGTAAATACAATGGGCAGCACGGGAAGGGAACCACATCTTGCTCACTTCTGGGAATGAGGTTGAAGCCATGATGATTTGGTGGCTCAAGGACTTGGGTCAGACACGCTTAAAAACTTCTGGTTTATTTAATTTGGTAGAATGTGGTTGCAGCCCTAACCTGACTGGATTGGCCACTTCTTGGCCTGCACTGCCACCTACTGTCCTGCAGCAGCATGAGTTCCAGGGCGTCTTTCACCAGGGTGGTTTTTAGCTGAATGATTGTTGAACCTTAGATTTCAGAAGGGCAGGCAGGCTGTGGAGACCACCCTTGATCTGACAGTAGTGCCAGTCCTTTTTTGTATAGGCTTGTTCCCTATCAAACACAGGGCCTGAGGTCTCAAATAGTCCCACTGTTAAAAATATAAATGAAGGGCTGGGGATGTGGCTCAGTGGTAGAGTGCTCGCTTCCCATGTGTGAGGCACTGGGTTCAATCCTCAGCACCACATAAAAATAAAGGTATTGTATCCATCTACAACTAAAAAAAATTTGTTTTGAATATAAATGAAGAAATCTTAACTTATGAAGAAAATAGAGTTGGGAGACAAACTATAGATATCATAGTAAATATAATTGAAAGAGAAGTGGCACAGGACTAATCACATATGTACCTGAGATAAGAAGCAGATTTATTTGTCAGAAGTCTGACAAGTCTGCTCTGCACAGAGCAAGAGAGAGTAGCAGCAAGTCCCCCTTGGATGTTATATTTTATAGGCTACTATCATGGCCTTGCATTAGAGGCAGGTTTAGTCCTGACTGACATAGCAAGCATCCCCTGATCACATGGAAGGCAAGTTTGTTTCTTGGAAACAAAGACAGGCAGTTTTCCTGTCTCTCAGGATGGGGAACAGGGAAACCAGCATGTCCCTTTATCTTCTCAAGGAAGAAGAAACCAGTATGTCCCCATCTCAGGGGCTGGTAAGTTATCTATCTTTCAATGAGAGAACAGGGAGAGACTGGCATGTCTCCAGACCGGAAGGTTTTATCTCGGGCTAGTTTCTCTTCCTTGGGAATAAGAACAGTATTTGTAAAATGAGGGTGGGAAAAGGAAGATGGCTGCAATTATGCCAACAATAATACAGACAGAACTCTAAATAAAAGATAGTATCAGGCTGGGGCTTTAGCTCAGTGGCAGAGCGCTTGCCTAGAATGTGTGAGGCACTGGGTTTGATACTTAGCAGCACATAAAATAAACAAACAAAATAAAGGCATTCTTTCCATCTACAATCACAAAATATTTTTAAAAGCTTTAAAAAGACAATATTCATGAAACTTTATATATGGGAATAAATAACAATGGCTGGCTATGGCACCATTCATTTCTATTTATTACTGTAATATGCTAACATAATGACTCAACCTCCGTTTCTAAGGTCTTCCCCCTTGCCTGTCTCTTGCAGAGAGCTGACAAAGCTAAACATTCAACTCCCCAGTTGTCTTCCCTCTAGGAGAAGCCACAGGGTACCTCTGGCTAATGAGAGTAAAGCTGCCTCTTCTAGGTGGGTGTCCTCTTCCCAACTGGAGAGCCCACCTGAGCCTGGAGGAGTAGCAGCCCAGGGAGCAGTGAGGTGCCTGGGGTTGAAATCCAGCCTGCTGCATGTAGCAAGAGCAAAAAGAAAGGTTCCTGATTATTACTGAAACACTATGCCAGCCCCAGGCTGATGTCCAAGGGCCTACTATTGTGTGAAGAAAAATACTCTTATTTGTTTAAGTTGGTGTTAACTATTTCGATTGTTACCTTGGACGCTAATGCCCAGGTGAGCAGAACACTTGAAGTTCCAATAAGATGCTTCCACATCCAGTTTACTTTTTTGCAGAACAGGAGTGGGTGTGTGTGTGGGGGGTGCTGTGTCCTTCAGTCAACTGTTGGTGCTGATGTGGTTTCAGAACTTTGGCTGTTGGACCCCATGTTTCCACTGACATGGAAGCCCAAGCCATCCTTTCGTCTTTCATTTCTGCTTAGCCTCCTCATCTTGATTTCTGCAGGATCACAGCCTCAGGCATCTGAAGGATACAGAAGCAATTCCAAATGGGAGAAGAGCTTGTGTAATGGACTGGAAAAGGTCTACAATGAGGGAGGGTAGTGAGTGATTAGGAGCTGGCTGGAGATGAGCC
>PVHX01000228.1:181728-325451 GCA_004024805.1 Geosciurus inauris
GACAAGGAGGTGGCATTGGACATACAGAAGTAGGCAGATTTGGTATGAGCTTGGGAAGTGGAGTCAACAGAACTGGGATCTGGGTTGAGGGGGGAGGGTCAGTGCTGACTCCCCAGTGGGTAAGGCTAAAGAAGTCACTGGTTCCTGGTTACATGGGAGGCAAGTGAAGTGGGTTAGGAACAGGATGGAAATCTGTTCATCTGTCTTCACTTTTAACGTTTATAAGACACGGTTAGTTGGTTGATTTGCTAGTGAAGAGCTCAGAAGAAGGTTCAAGTTAAAACTACAACATGTCCAAATGCTCATGGTCCACCTAGCCTTACCCTACTGTACTTAGCATTACTTTTGTGTCCTGGGTGACTTCTGGGCAATGAACTCTTCATAATGTGGAGAGCAAAACTCTTCCAGCACGGGGAAATTTACACCCCATGTAGTGTTTCCGTGAAGGCAGATTGAGAAGTGTTTCTTGAATTCAGTTAGAATGTAATGCTAAGACCTGGTTCATAAGGAACTTATAGCTCTTAAAAGAAACAAACTACAGAGTCCAGACAGCCATCAGCAAATGACCTTAAGAAGGCATTGGCTTCTTGGTTTATGTGAAGAGCTAAGGGGACCAGCAGAATGCAGGACCTTTTGATCTTCTTGAGCAAACAGAATTTCTGTGGGATGTTTCTTTTTTTTTCCTAACCTAAAATTATTTTAAAGTTTTTTATTTGTTCTTTTTAGATATATATGACAGTAGAGTATATTTTGACATATTTATACAAACATGGAGCATATCTTATTTTAATTAGGATCCTAGTCTTGTGGTTGTACATGATGTGGAGATTCACTGTGGTATATTCATATATGAACATATGAAAATTGTGTCAGATTCATTCCACTATCTTTCGTATTCCTATACCCTCTCCTTTCCCTTCATTCCCCTTTGTCTAATTCTTTGAACTTCTATTCTTCCACACTTCCCCCTTGTTGTGTGTTAGCATTCACATATCAGAGAGAACATTGACCTTGGTTTTTTTGAGATTGGCTTATTTCACTTAGCATGATAGGCTCCAGATCCATCCATTTACTGGCAAATGTCATAAAGTTATTCTTTTTATAGCTGAGTAATATTCCATTGTGTATATGTACCACATTTTCTTTATCCATTCATCTGTTTGGGGGCAGCTAGTTTGGTTCCATAGTTAGCTATTATGAATTTAGTTGCTATAAACATTGATTTGGCTGCATCACTATAGTATGTTGATTTTAAGTTGTTTGGATATATACCTAATAGTGGGATAACTGGATCAAATGGTGGTTCCATTCCAAATTTTCTGAGGAATCTCCATACTGCTTTCCATAGTGGTTGCACTAATTTGTTGTTCCACCAGCAATGTATGAGTGAACCCCCCCCCCCCAATACTCACCAACACTTATGGTTGCTTGTATTCTTGATAATTGCCATTCTGACTGGAGTGAGATGGAATCTCAGTGTAGTTTTAATTTGCATTTCTCTAATTGCTAGAGTTGTTAGACATTTTTTCATGTATTTGTTGACCATTTTTCTGGGAAATGCTGTTTAGTTTCTTTTGTTTCCTTAGTAAAAGGTAAAGGACATGTGCTCTCACTGTCCAAAAACATATACATATACACATGCTATTATGGAATGGCTCTGGAATGTTCCCCAAAGTCTCACATGTTTAGATTTGGGTCATTTGGGAAGCAATTGGATCATGAGGACTCTGACTTCATCAGTGGATTAACCCACTGATGGCCGATTGGACTACAGGGCGGTGGGACTTAGCTGGAGGAAGTAGGTCACTGGGGTGAGCTCATGAAGGGTAGACCTTTCTCCCCTCCGCTTCCTGGCTGCCACAAGCTGAGCAGCTTTCCTCTGCCACTGCCTTCCACCATGATGTTCTGCTTTACCTCAGGCCTGGAGCAATGGAGTTGATGACCATGGACTGAAACTTCCAAAACCATGAGCCAAACTAAGCTTTTCTTTCTCCATTTTGTTTTTGTCAGATATTTTGGTCACAACGACAAAAAGCTGGTTAGCATAGGTGCCATGCTGTCTTCATTTTCCTGGTCTGGTCTGGGGCATTATCTGTTTATTCTTTCCTTCCACAGTAGCATCTGGATTCCTTTCCTGCTGTGGGTGCCGGGACAGCCACAATGACGGAGACAGTCCCTGGTGTTGAGGAGTGCTCATCCAATGCACAGGGAGCTTTAGGAACAAATACCTACTGTACAATGTGAAGAGGGCTGTCCCCGGGCTGTGGGAACAGAACGCTGTTCATCTCAGATGCCATGGGAAGAGATCTGCCTGCCTCCTCTTCAGTGTCTTCTGTGGCCCTTTCCTGCCCTGATGCTTTTCACTCCAGTCACTCCAGATTTCTTGTGATCCATAGCTAAGAGCACCTCCTCCTGGCCCTGATCATGAGCCAGAGTCCTGGGGCTGCCCAGAGGGAGGACAACCCATTCTGTTTACAGGCAGGAGAACAGCAAGCTAGTGTGACACCCAGAGTAGGTGAGAGTAACTGAAAAGGCACTTGAGACTAAAAGCCAAAATTAAGATCATACTAGAATAAAATTAAGGTAAAAGGGAACTAATATAATAAATTGAGAGATTTTATTAATAAAAGAAAGGAATGAGAAAATAAATAATACTGAAAATAATTAATATGGATGAGTGGAATTTTGGAACAGAAAGGTTAAAACTTAAAGATTGAACTATATGAAGTGGAAGTATGGAAAAAGACTGAAAATTGATTGTTTAGGACATTTATTATGAAAATTTAGAGAAACATAAAATTAAGATAAAACCAGTCAACACAGTTACCAACACTTCATGTAAACACTCCACATTTCTAAGAAATAATAGCCAGGAAACACAGAATAGAGAAAGATAGAAACAGAAAAGAAGAAAAGTCATAGCACTACAAAATGTGAGACTAAAATATATAACAGAATCTAGCAGAGATTATCTTTAACTGTAAAAATCGTAAAGAATTATGAATGGAACAAAATAGATCAAAATAACAAAATTATACTATAAATTTTGATAAGCAAATTATGAAACAAAATGTACAGTTTCTTTGGCAATGCTTTTCTTAATGAGAGAACGAGGCCGTTTTCCTGGATTAATTCATGCCTCTATTGCCAGATATTATTTATTGCTAGAGTGATATTTCATTTTTAGCATTGAGAACACTGCTTCACATAAATAAAGATATGGAAATGGATGGAGTTTTATTATAGTAATGTTCCTTAAATCTTTAAACTCTTTTTGGGTAATGTGCCAAATATAAGCACATGGTAATAGCATTCTGACAGCTTATATAGATCTTATTTCAATTTTGTTGTAAGTGAAGAATTGAAAGCTGCTTGAGTTGGAGAAGTATTTATAACCCAGGCTTTTGAGGCACTCATCTCAATTAAAAAAAATACTGAAAACTTTCACCTAGATTCGTCAAATGATGATACACACACACATACATATAACATGATGTGTGTTTAGTGTGTACATGTGTGTTTATTTATATCTATCTAAAAGTCAAATGTTAAAGCCATTCACCATCTGGGAAAAAGAAACATTAGTTATGGTGCAGTTTGTCTATATTATTTTTTCCTTCACCACATTAGCGAGTAGGGTGGCTTTGTTTTCCCCAAATACCAGCAAAGAGCCCATTGTTATCCCAAAGAGTTGCACCAGAGAAATTTAGAGAGGATCCCAATGCTCTGCCCTAACCCTTTATAGTGAAAGGCTCAAGGAAGGGAGGAGCAGCCCTTGTCAAGCTTTGATGAATTATCACACAAGGCTTCCACAGCTGGTATTTTGTGACATGCTTTCCTTTTGTAGCATGGGAAAAAAATGGAATGGGGAATGATAGCCTATATGAACACACAGACCAGTTCTTAGGAGAGAGAGAGAAAGTCTTGGAGGAGAGAGAGAAAGTGAAAATTCACTGTGTTATGATTTGGATGTGAGGTGTCCCCCAAAAGCTCACGTGTGAGACAGTGCAAGAAGGTTCAGGGAAGAAATTATGGCTTATGAGAGCCTTAACCCAACTGGTGAATTAATCACCTGATGGGATTAATGGAGTGGTGACTGAAGGCTGTTAGGGTGTGGCCAGAAGAGGTGGGTTATTAGGGGCATAGCTTTGGGGTATGTATTTGTATCTGGCAAGTGGAGTCTCTTTCTCTGTTTTCTGATCACCATATGAGCTGCTTCCCTCTGCCACATTCTTCCACCATGTTGTTCTGCCTCACCTCGAGCCCCGAGGAATGGAACCAGCTATCTATGGATTGAGACCTCTGAAACTGTGAGTGCTCAAATAAACTTTTTCTCCTCTACCATTGTTCTGGTTGGGTCCTTTTAGTCACAGCAGCAAAAAAGCTGACTAAAACAATCACAAAACTGAATTGTCTAAATTTTTCTATGTCCATGTGCCCCTCAGAAAGTTCACGATAGACATGGTGGGCAAATCTCATTTGAAGACTACTATTGGAGATCATCATTTCTGATGGCTGCTTGGTCCTTCTTTTTCTTCCTTTTTTCTTCTTCTTTTTAACATTGGTGAGTGAGTGGAGGGGCTGACATGAACTGAGTGTTCACCAAACTAGTTCCCTTTCCTACTGACCAATGACTTAGCTATCCTGTGTGAGAATCACCTGCAATTAGGCCAGCCACAGGACTGAGTTCTGACCAAAGGAATGTGGGGACAGGTAACCTATGATGTGTCCTTCAGCTCAGGTCCCCAAACTTCCTATATGATTCTAAATAATATTTTTTTCTTTTTTCTTTTTGGCACTGGGGATTGAACTCAGGAGTACTCAACCACTGAACTACATCCCCAGCTCTGTTCTGTGTTTTATTTAGAGACAGAGTCTCACTGAATTGCTTAACACCTTGCTGTTGCTGAGGCTGGCTTTGAACTCGCAATTCTCTTGTCTCAGCCTCCCAAAGTGCTGGGATAACAGGCATGTGCCACAGCGTCCGGCATGATTCTCAATAATTTCTTGACCTCATCAGCCACTGAATGCAGTGAGGCTCTGAGGCTGCAGGGGTTGATACAGCCATGAGATGGCAGGTCCCTGCATGAGTGAGTCCAGGGGAACATCTCCCCATCAACTCTCCTCCCGTCCTGCCAACCCAGGCTGGGCTATGGCTTGATGGCAAACAATTCCCTCATGTATATTGTGGAATATCATGTATATTCCCTCATGGAGTTGTGTATTCCAGTAGTCAGATCACCCTGATGAGCACTGTTTTCTTCCAAACATCTGCAAACTATGTAAATTCAAATTATACAGAGGACCTGACTTTGCTTTGACCTTATCTTGGGTAGATGTTAAACGGACTTGCATGTGTCATCACTGTTTTTGTTTTAGGGTTTGCATTTTGAGGTGAGGAGACAAGTGTGCCTATTACTATTCAGATTGCCAAATCTATTTGTTTCTAAAATACCTGGAGTTGTTTACATGATGTTTAAAATATTTTATTTTATTCCCATCTTTAACTAGAAAAGATTTTCTTTATATATGAAGATTCTACAAAACGAAGGCATATCACTCATACGTATGTGCATATGTCTATATATAGATAGATAGGTGTAGATGTAGATTTAGGTATTTTCCTTCCAAAACTTTATGGATGTGGTTGTAAGCAATAAAGTATACCTCTAATATTGTTGAATTCAAAGTAGTAGGTTTTTTTTTCTCATTTCTGTTTCTCAAAGTATGTTTTCCACAAGTCTGTTTTTACATATGTTGGGGTATTTTGGGGGAGGAGGTTATGGGGGATTGAACCCAGGGGTGCTTAACCACTGAGCAACATCCCCAACTCTTTTTATATTTTATTTAAAGGCAAGTTCGTGCTAAGTTGCTTAGGACCTCACTACGTCTGAGTCTGGCTTTGAACTTGCCATCCTCCTGCCTCAGCCTCCCAAGTCCCTGGGATTACAGGAGTGCACCACCGCACCTGGCTGGGACATTTTTAATACTAATATCAAGAATCATTGACTTCAATAATCTCTAATGTTTGTTTCTGTTTCTAAAATTCCATGATTTCTAGGTAACTGTTCTTTTGCCTACAAGTAAATTTACTACAGTTCATTCCATGTCAACCCAAATGGAGACCCCAAAACACTTTTTATTGACTGCAGAATGCAAAGTTACAGCTACTAAAACTACCAGTGTAATATTTCAATTCCAGGTATGACCAAATTTCCTCCCACTGCTTTTGGAACTAGATCTGAGTGGCTGAGGTAGCTCAGATGCCCTCAGTGACCTGTCCCTGCCTGCTTCTCTTCTTTGTTCCTTAACCCTCCCACTCACGCTCCCTGAGCTCCAGCTGTTCAAACACCTGCTGTGTGTGTATTCCCTGTTTGTTGCCTGTGTGTTCTCTGTTTCCCCAGCTTGGTTTGGGTCAGCTGGTGAGCCAAGACTGGGGTTTGAACAGGTAGCAACCCAGCAGCGAGGGCAGCTCTGGGCCATGGGAGGGCTGAGCTGGTTAGGATATCAGTATGGGCAGTGAATTGCAGTCGTCGCTGGTCAAGGATACAATCCAAGAGGACCAGTAATGGTGCACAGTGGGACAGGTGGTCAAAAAGGGATCATAAGCCACCCCTGCACTATCAGTGTGCTCTTAGCTGGCCCCCAGGAGGACTGCAACTAGAGCCCTGGCTCCCAAGCACATGACTGTTAGGTCTGGTCAGGGTCTAAGATGCCCAATTAAGGAAACTGGTCAGCGGAGCTGCTGCAAGCCAGATGTGATGTCACTAGTGGACACGCCTCCTGTCAATCAGTGAATTTTCCTGACCCATTCAGAAAGGACTCTGGCCTTCTCTTCCTGTTCCCAAGCCCTCCCCTTCCTGACTGGGTTTTCTTGAAATTCTCTATGCACGGAATCTCCGAGGCCATTTCTCCCGACATGCTCTGATGAACGGGGTATTTGGTCCGAGGGCGCGGATTCTAATAAAGCCTTGCAGAGTGGCTTAATTCATCTTCTCCTGGTCCTGTAATCTTTACATAATGGTGCTGAAACTGGGATTCCGTGCATAGAGAATTTCAAGAAAACCTGGTCAGGAAGGGGAGGGCTTGGGAACAGGAAGAGAAGGCCAGAGTCCTTTCTGAAAGGATCAGGAAAACTCACTGATTGACAGGAGGCGTGTCCACTAGTGACATTACATCTGGCTTGCAGCAGCTCCGCTGACCAGTTTCCTTAATTGGGCATCTTAGACCCTGACCAGACCTAACAATGACCATTCCTGGACTTGCTCCACAGCTCTGTGACTTATAGCTGCCCATGCTGTGTGATCCTGGACAGATGACTGAAACCTTTGGGCAACTACTTTCTTATGGATTAAACATACGTAATAGTAGTTGGGATGATTACATTATAAAAGGCACATAAAACTACAACAAAGTACCTAGCACATGATCAGTGCTACATAAATAATTATTGATATTCCCATTGAAACTACTAGTGCTTCCAGGAGACTTCTTAAAATAAGGGCATTTTTTATCACCCATGCCATCCATCTCTAGGGTCGCTGGGAAGACTCTCTTGCCTCTTACTTTCTTCATAACTCTGTTCTGGATTGGCCAATGAATGTCTGAGTGAGACTATTCCATGCATTCAAGGATGTGATCATGATTAGAAAGGGAGCTGTGTGTGTATTTAAAAGTTACTGCCAACATCAGCCATTGATGTCTTAGGGAGGAGGAAATCTCAGAGAATCTTGAAAGGTCTCAATAGGTTATAGCACAGCAAAAACAGAAAGTAGCTACTGGGTTTAGAGGCCCAGAATTTGAGGATGCAACCAGGCAGGTGGGGTGTTCATAGGGGTGTGGGATGGAGTATGTATATATGGTATATGAGGCAGGAGTTGAAGGAGAGCTGAGACCAGAAGGGAACTCTGGTGTCCTGCAAAGAGAGAAAGCTCCTTTTGAGGTTGTTCTGTGAGATGGGTTGCACATGTTGGCTCTACACTCTTCACCACCTCTGAGGTAGGAACTTCCAGCCTTGGTCCACACAAGACAAAATGGCAGCTGAGAGAGTCCTGTGCCCTGTGTGAGTCTACACAAGTGATGACTGAGGAATAATTCGGTTTGAACCTAGGTCTGCTTGAGTCTAAGTTCTTGCTTCTTCCTCAACAGCTTGTTACCTGCCCAAAGTTTGCTGCCTTTCTAGCCCACTGGGACCTCTTTGAAAAGTATTTGATGCTGGGAAAATTATTCTCCCCAGATGGCTTCTCAAAAACACCTGTCCTGGCTGTGTTTCTTTTCAGGCAGCATTTGCATCGGATGCAACTGTGGTTCTCCCTCCTTACCTTACCCCTTCTCACCTCACATCCCTCTTCCGGAGTTGCCCACTGGTTTGCTTGGCTGAGCTGGTAGAAGAAGGCATGAAATGGAACCCCTAGGATTGCCCTCATCACTTAGAGACACTGAAGGCCAAGGTGATGGAGGGGAGCCAGGCAGACAGAGGTTAGCAAGAGGATCTCCAGTCCCAACCAGAAAGTAACAAACTCCTATTAAACATCTTCTGTTTTCCAGGCTTTGTCTGACACCATTTAATCCAATTCTTTAAGGCCAGAAAGGCTAAAACTCTCCTGTTCACCCTATATTTATTACTGATGACCCAAATTGGAATATTTGAGAATGACTAATGCAGAAGAAGTAGATATGAGTTTAGATTTCAAACTCATTTGCATAGACTGATTTTGGAATGGGAATGAGGTTTCATTGTGAGAGGGTGAATTCAGATTATTATTTTGGGACGTCAACTTAAACTACAGAAAAGCCAAATCTTGATTCTAGTTTTCAAAAGGATCCATTTTTTGAATGAAGACAAAGAGACTAAACTAGGTTAATGGTGGGGTACTCATTTATTTTTTTCCCCTTCAGCTATGATTAGAATTGTAAGAGTTGTGATAACGAGCAACTTCAGTTTATAATCTGAAGTTGCATTAAGTGGCCACTTTTAAAGTGCCTGAAGCCCAGCTTGCTGTGGCCTCAACCTCTGTGTCTTACTGCTGTCCCACTTTGCCATATTCCGTTTCTTCACGGTGCTTGTTCCACACAGGAAACTCGTAATTTGGAATGTCAACATGGATTGCTCTCTTAAACGCCCCCGACCCAGATTTTTCTTGCATACTCATAAATGTAACTCGATTAAATTTTTATCTATGGAAAAGAAAAAATAAACTTCAACCTTGTTTAAAGAATTGTAACACCCTTCACATGTGGATTCCAAATCAGTGTTTGACAAAAACCTTAATGAAAAGCACTAGGATCAGCGGACAACTGCAATGTGAAAATTTCTCCAGCAGGTGGCGGTGGTGTGTAGGAAGAAAAGCCAAACACACACACACACACACACACACACACACACACACACACACACACAGGTCCCTAGGATAGAGAAGAATGGGGGCTGGCTTGGGACATTCCATTGGAGTCAACAAACACATACTGTCCCTTCCAGTCTCCACAGACCTCTGTAGGTGTGTGTGTGGTGGGGGTGGGGGTGTCCAATAAGTAGGAAGGCAGGGTCTCTCAGTTTGGATAACTCACAGTTTTAGGGGAGAATGTGTCCTTGTCTCTCAGGCAAGATCATTCATGCTGTCCTCGGAAATTAAATTTAAAAAAGCAAACAATAACAACAAAAACCCAGACAATTCTCTGTCCCTGGGGTCTTGATGAAGGGACAGAGAAATCCCAAAGGCAAACCTACACATATTTCCAGGCAGCACACTTTGGCACAAGACCTGGCCAGAGAATGAGTACTTATATTTGCCTGCTGTTGAAGTAGGCATTCATCTCCCCAGTGATATAAAATTCCATTTCTCCTGCAGTCATGACCTATCAAATCTTCAGAAAAAGAAGACAAATAATCTGCCCTAAAGCCTTGGATCTAGGAAAGAAAAAGGAACTATTCTATATTGACCATCTACTCTGGGATAGGCATTCTAATTCAGAAGCATCATCTCACTTAACTTTTGTTATCATCCCCCAACGAGAGGAGCAGCCATTATTCTCACATGATGGTTAAGAAGACTGAGGTTCAGGGTTCACGGTAGTACCTAAAATCCACAGCTAGTAAATATCAAGGTCAAGATCTGAAATCTGACTCCAGCTTACATTCTTTGTGTGGTAGGTACACTAAAGCGGTAACAGGCCTGAGGCATTTGCTTAGGTTGTCTTTTGAATATTTCCATGCAGCACTTTGCAAACATTAAGTAAACATGTAGGAACACAGATCTCCTGGGGCTCTTATAAAAATGAAATCTGATTTGGGTGGAACAGGGGGTTTGTATTTCTAATGACCTCAAATGTGCTAGTTGAGGCTCCATATTTTGAGTAACAAGATTTCAATTTGCAGAGGTTCTAATTTGTTTCATTGTCTCAGCAACTGTTTTCCCAGACTACCAGGCACAAATAAATTCTTACCATTTTTAAGTTGTTAGGTCTAAATGACTTAAGTATGTAGGTTCTAACAATTTAGTAGCTGGTAGCTATTTGAAAAAAAAAATTTCTGTATGGAAAGAAAACAATACTTTTATTTTCCTCTTAAATTGCCACAATTACTAATGGGATATAGGCACTCCTTGGCTCCGCTCAACTCCTTGAATTTTGGAATTGGATTGTATCGCCCCCACCCTCACTTTCTGTTTTTTATTGATGTTTTGCCTTATTCACTCTTTAGCAAAGCAACAGCTGAAAATTCAGCTTATAAAGGGAATGATATTGTCAAAAAGAATTTTATGCATGTTAAAATAGGGAATACTAGAGCAAGTAGTTCACATGAAGTGTAACAGATGTCCCTCAGAAATCCCTGCTGCCTTCCTCTTAGAAACGTAAAATAGCCTGTGGCACCCTAGGACTCCTTGGTACAGACTTTGGGAACAGTGTGTTTAGTTGCACTCTGACTTACATGAAAGCACTATGGTGAGAAGACTAGGAGAGAGCTTTGCACCAGATTCTTATTAACCTACTGGCTAGCTCAGCAGGTTGCCAACATCTTGGAGCCTTAACTGACTCCAGAGGGATCAGCTCAACTAGCTCTTAAGATCATGCTGATTTAAGATCCATGCTTCTAATTTTCTTTCAACATATCCCATGACCCCAGCTCCCCCATGACATCAAGCTGTTAAAGGACAGGGGCTGTGTCTTATTCAGCATCATACCCAAATACTGCTGAGCAAAGTATTTGCTCAGCAAAGATCCGTGCAATAAAGGCCTTTTGAAAAGACCTTAGTGTCATGCTGTGGGGTATGTTGTTTTTATTACTACTTTAATATCCAAAACATTTTTATGGAAGAAACATGCATTTTAATGGCTAGTGTTTTAGTAATCATTTTAAAAAGAAATGAATGTTTATAGCGGAGACATTTGTATCACGGAGTTCCAGAAAGGTAGGAATATACATGGCAGTGGGTGCAGGTGTAGTCAGAACTGAGATTCCAAATATAGGATAGCTGCTCGCTACCACAGAGAATTTGAGCAAGCCATTTGATTCTCGGTACTTGTCCCTTTCTGTTTAATGAGAGTCATTATGATCGTTCTCTGCCTATGGGGTAATCAAGAAAACCAAAAGAAACTGAAAG
Source organism: Geosciurus inauris (assembly GCA_004024805.1). Classification (NCBI taxonomy): domain Eukaryota; kingdom Metazoa; phylum Chordata; class Mammalia; order Rodentia; family Sciuridae; genus Geosciurus; species Geosciurus inauris. The sequence goes on from PVHX01000228.1 coordinate 193,329, forward strand.
GGAAAATACTTGGTGAGTAAGGAATCCCCATTATCATCTCCATAGTCCTGTCAACATCCCTTCCACTCAGACTTACTGTGTGCGTTATGTTCAGCAAAAACATTAGCATCCGAAAAATATGACCAGTGAGTGGAGATCCTCACTCCAGTGCTACTTCTTAAATTATGGGGCTCCACTGTGATGCAGGCATTTGGAAAGGAGCCACTGGGGAGGAGAAAGAGCCACTCCATCTCTATCCATTTGAGAGGTAACAAATTAGGCATCATCCATCAATTTATCTCATAAATATTTATGCGTCCTTTGGGACAGCAACTTTCACCTTGATCTGGGGAACAAAAGAAAATGGACATTGGAAAAATGCCCAGTGTTTATATTGTTTCCTTGAGATAATCCTATGGAATGGCTTGTCCTGAGGAATGGAAATTCCAAGCTCAGAACCTGAGATTTTCCCCTAAAATGAAAGCTAATCTCAGCTTGTGCAAAGGTAAATTACTCCTTCAACTTCCCTAACTCAGCAGTCCTTCCCTCTCCAAGCTGACGCGCTGCAGGGTTCTACCAGCCTCTCTTTTGAGAATTGGATCCAAGAACATCCATCAGTTAATCCCCTGAGGTCTTTCTGGGATGAGACAGTCTACCATTATTGATTTTAGCCATGTTAACTGTTCAACATAAAACAATCCAAACATGAATTGTGGCAATGAAGAACTCTAAGTGTGTCAGTGTATAAGAGTTCTTCAGAGAAATAGCAATAACACATACATTCACACACACACACACACACACACACACAGAGTTTTTTTTTTTCTTGTTTTAAGGAGTTGGCTCATGAAATTGTGGGGTCTGGTAAGTCTGAAGTCTTCAGGGTAAACCAGGTAGATTTGACACTCAGGCACAATTTCTAAGATGTAATCTTTTTGTTTTGTTTGTTTTTTTCAACTTTTCTATTTTATTTTTTTAATTTAAAATTTTAATAGTTATACATGACAGTAGTATGTATTTTGACCTATCATACATACATGGAATATAATTTCCCATTCTTATGGCTGTACATGATGTGAAGTTACATCAGTCATGTATTCATATATGAACATAGGAAAGTTATGTCCAATTCATTCTACTGTCTTTCCCATCCTCCCCCTCCCTACCCTCCGCTCCCCCTGTCCAATCTGGTGAAACTCCACTCCGCATCCCCCACCTCATCTCCACCTATTTTGAGTCAGCGTAGGCATACTAAGATGTAATCTTGAGACCAAATTTCCTTTTCTGCAAATCTCAGTCTTCATTCTTACAGACTTCAACTGATTGGATGAAGCCCACCCACTGTATGCTTTACTCAGTTTACTGATTTAAACATTAAGCACATCTGAAAAAAATACCCTCCCAAAACAGTGGTGCACCATAACCTTGCCAAGTTGACCTGCATATTAACCCCCAGAGTTGCTACCCAAAAAGGATGGAAGCCCTCCTAAGCAGCCTAAAATGAGCTATTTGTGATTCAGCTGTTACTACTTTAAGATGAATAAAACTGAGTGGAAAAAAAGATTCTAGAAGGAAGAACTTTCCCAGGCAAATGTTTTAGGAAAATGAAGTGCCCACGTCCCTCGTACAACACACATGTCTGGGCACTGGGACCCGCATGGAGAGATGGGGTGGGGACCTCTGTGTGCAGGTGCCCCTGGGAGACCATCTGTCCCCTCTTCACCAGCATTTTCTCTTCCACCCTTCCACTGGGAGTCCCTCCCAAATCACACCCTGTTTTATCAGATTCAGCTTTGAAGGAATGTGTCCCTTCCTCAGCTCTCCCTTCTTCCTCTGTGGGAATGTGGACCAGATCTGCCCAGGGCAGAAGAGTAGTTTGGAGGACAGTTGGCACCAGACCTGGCGCCCATGACAAAGGTAATCCTGGATACATTCGCCAATTCTCCTTGCCAGATGCTCTACTTAGTGGTGTGTGTTGGTGACTGTAGCAGTGATAGGTCGGGGACTCTAACAGCTAAACACTCAAGCGTCAACCATCAGCCCTCCTTTCCCATCTGCGAGGGTCCCACATTATGGTGAGTTTGCTGTCTGGTGGCTCCTGATTCCCTGCCTCCCTGGAGGCTGGATCAGGGATCTGCCCACCCCACCTGTGGAGAGCTTCTGAAATGCAGAAGGCAATGCCTTTCCTTCCCCTGACGCCTAGTGCAGCCTTCCCGGTGATGGACAGCTCTGATGGAGGTCTTCCTCCTGCCCGCAGCCCTGGAGACGCTCAGCCACCCACCTGCTTGTGGCTATCTGGTTTGCTTCCCCCACTCCCCTCGCATTTTCTAACCAAGTAGTTAGATTTCCAACCCTCCAGGCTATTCCGGGTCTCTGTTGCTCCTCCCCCCTGCAGTGTCTCTTATTTTGTCCATCCTTCACACCCTTTTCCACAGGTCTCCCTCTCCTCCTTAAGCTTTTTCAGGTCTACTTGCTTCCTTACCAGTGGAGTGGACCCGGCCATCTCATGGCGGGCCTCTGTTCCTCAGATGCACGTCCATTATCATGTCAGTCACAATTACTCCTGCTTCTGTGCGTTCCCAGGGCTGCCTTTCCTTGCTCATCAAAGACAGAGGCGACTCAGCCTCTGTATCTGCAGCACCTACTGAGGTGCTTGGCACACAGTGAGCACACAGTACGCACTCAGTCCTCAACTGGAAACATGAGAAGGGGGTTAAATGTTTATTTAACTGTTGACCTGGAAGCCTAGTTTTTGTCTTCCACACAGCACATGGGCAATTCTGAGATGGAAGGAATCATAGACTGAACAACTCGTGCCTGGTCCGTCTACAGGTCAGAGGTCAGGGAGGCTGGATGTGCTGGAACGGGAATGAGATGGGAAGGTGGCTGGAGTGCCACCATGAAGGAATAAATGAGGGGTCCTAAGGTGGAATCCTGGTTAGGGCGAGGAAGAGGCAGAGGAAGGGAACAGAGACTGAAAGTAAGGACTGAGAATAGAGATCAGCATAATATTGCAGGAGGGTTTTTGGGGTAAGGCTCCTGTCCTGGGTCCCAACAGACCGGACTAAAAATGAAAGTGGAGCTACCCATGCTGAAGTTTCCCATCACCAGACCGAACATGAATTGTTATGTAACCTTCTGAGAAATCAGGAGAGAGAGAGATTAGCCAAACGTTCCAAATAGACTAGTTTCAGTTGACGTAATGGTGAGAGGCCCCGTGCTTTAATTCTTACCACAACAGTAACCTGAAGCAATCTATTGTTAACCATTCAGTCATTTTGCTGTTGTTCTGTTTCCCTATTTCTGTCTTACCAGGAAAGTGTTTTGGTTTGGATGGGAGGTGTGAGACCATGCAAAAAAGTAATTAGTTAATTAACCCTAATTATGGGATTAACTGAGTGGTAGCTGGAGGTGGTCACGGTGTGGCTGGAGAAAGTGGTGCATTGGGGGCGTGGCTATGGGGTACCTATTTGTATCTGGAGAGGGGTGTCCCTGTCTGCTCTTGATCATCATATGAGCTGCTTCTGTCCACCATACTCTCCTACCATGATATTCTGCCTCACCTGGAACTGGAATGGAGCCTTTTATGGACTGAGACCTCTGAAAAGCATCCAAATAAACTTTTCTTCGTCTGCAATTGTTCTGGTCTGGTCCTTTAGTCACAGCAGCAATAAAGCTGACTAAAACAGGAAGTAACCTCAAGAAGACCAATCCCTACTTTTCTTAGCCTTTCTATGTCCATAAAACCAACTTCTTCGGTTAGGCTCACTGGAACATTTATTCTGTTTCATGCAATGAAGTGCTGCCTGATTCCAGAACTGAAAATAAAGACATTTAACATCTTGAAACTACATTTGTTGTCATTTTGTCCTTTAAAAAAAAGTGCTTTTTTTCCCCCCTTTCTTTTTGGTACTGAAAAATGAGCCCAGGGCCTCACACATGTCAAGCACACACTGCACCACTGAGCCGCACTGCCTGTGCCACCCTTTTGTCCCTTGATATCAGCATTTCTGAAATATTTCTGTTGAGCTAAAAAACACACCCGTGTGTGTGCGTGCACACTGTGTACATTAAGTGGGTGTGTCTGTTTAGTACAGTGTCCACCAGTGAAACACCTAATTAAAGGTCACAGCTGCTAAGAGGAGCACAGTGATCAGGAAGGTAAACTAAGACTTAATGAATGTCTAGAGGAACCAGAGGCTTTAGTTTTTTTATTTTTAGTATTCATAGGTGTTCTTTTTCTTTTTTAAATTTTTTAGTTCTTTTTAGTTATACATAAGAGTAGATATTTTGACATATCATACATACATGGAGTGTAATTTCCTGTTCTGGTCGTACATGACGTGGAATTACATTGTTTGTGTATTCATATTTGAACATAGGAAAGTAATGTCGGATTCATTTTGTCTTTCCTATTCCCCCTCCCTTCCCTTCATTCCCCTTTGTCTAATCCAAAGAACTTTTATTCTTCCCTACCCACCCCAACCCCTTATTGTGAGTCAGCATCCACATATCAGAGAGAACATTCGGCCTTTGGTGTTTTGAGATTGGCTTATTTCCCTTAGCACGATAGTCTCCAGTTCCATCCATTTACTGGCAAATGCTGCAATTTCATTCTTCTTTATGGCTGAGTAATATTCCATTGTGTGTGTGTGTATATATATATATATATATATATATATATATATATATATATATATATATATATATATATAAAACACATTTTCTTTATCTATTCATCTGTTGAAGATTGGCTCCATAGTTTAGCTGTTGTGAATTGAGTTGCCATAAACATTGATGTGACTGCATCATTGCAGTGTGCTGATTTTAAGTCCTTTGGGTATAAATCAAGGAGTTGGATAACTGGTAGTAACATTCCAAGTTTTCTTGGAGGAATCTCCATACTGCTTTCCATAGTGGTTGCACCAATTTGCAGTCCCACTAGCAATGTATGAGTTTATCTTTTTCTCCCATCCTCAACAACATTTATTGTTACTTGTATTCTTGATAATTGCCATTCTAACTGGAGTGAGAAGGAATCTCAGTGTAGTTTTAATTTGCATTTCTCTAATTGCTAGAGATGTTGGACATGTTTCCATATATTCGTTGACCAATAATATTTCTTCTGTGAAGTGTCTGGAACCAGAGGCTTTAAATGCATGATCTCAATATCTTGCCACATCTACCAGATGAGGAAGGTATACTGAATCATTTCTATCCATACACTGACATCAATAGAGGTTGAGTGACTTGCCACAGGAAGGATAGCTAGTGAATGGCTGGGCTGCTATTCATATCCCATGAGTCTAGTTCTAAGGTACCCTGGGTACTACTGATACATATTTGTGCTTTCAAATTATGTTTTTATGCTTTTGTGCAGAAGCATCCTGAGGATGCTTTAGAACATGGATTCAATCAGAAAAACTTGTCCCACGTATCTGTGAATACGGATTAGAGCAAGAAGATCCCCTAAGATCCTTTGCCAATCTCCAGTACCCTTGACTTACCTGATTTCGTTTTTCCTAATGGACTGAGTTTAGGATTTGAAGCTGGCCTGGGCTCACCGACCTGGCTGGGAATCAGATTGTAGCCACACCTTTCTCCAATATACTGGATGTGAGTCAGGCTTCCTTCATGGGAAACAGATGAGTCACCTACTGGGAAGGCAGCTTCAGAACCAGCAGGTGATGCTAACGCTAAATGTATTGCTGTTGTTAAATTTTAAAGACAAAACATACTGCAACGGTAAAAATGTTAAAAATGCAAATATTTTCCTTTTTTCTCTCCCTGTGTGTTCAGTAAGTGCCTACTCTATGAAGGCCTGTGGTGTGTGGTATGAGTTGGACTTTTAAGAAATTTGGCTTTACCTCTAGAGCAAAGCCTTTGATAAGGAGGACAAGGAATCCATTCAGCCTAGCTGACCCCAGACCAGGTATGTGGCTGAGGTTCTCTGGGTAGAAGCGACCATCTTCCACAAACGCAGAAGCCGAAGATGACCTGGGTCCCGTGGAATGAAGAAAGAACACTGACTTTTACGGACAAGTGTCTAGTCTTTATTTTGTGCCTCCCTTGTGCCAGGCTCAGTGCTGGAAACTTTCACATGTGTTTTAACATTTAGTTCTCACAATAGCCTGTGACATCTTTCTTTATAATTATAAATATATTTGTGTGTGTGTGTGTGTGTGGTGCTGGGGATTGAACATGTGCATGCGAGGCAAGCACTCTACCATCTGGGCTATATCCCAAGCCCTGTCATTTATAGTTTTTGATGAGGAAGCAAAATTCCAAAGAGGTAAAAACATGTGCCTAAGGACAAATCCAAATTAGTGGTGTGGACTTGATATTGAACCAAGACCACCAGGTTGCAAAGTACAAAAGCCAGGCTCTAGACTGGTAGGATTTATTACCATAGGATGCAGAATACATTTTTTTCACTTTTGTTCCTGTTTTGCTTTTACTCAGTTGTCCTTGGGTCTGAGAGGACTCTCTCTTCTTCTCATTTTCTCTCTGACAAATGATTTAAATCAAGCTCAAATCTTGCCTCCTCTGTGAGTTCCTCAAAGACTTCCTTGGCAGCACTCTAGCACATTCTTCTGGGGCCCAGAATGGGCATTTATTTAAGACGACATAGCAAATTATGGGGAGAAGGCCAGTGTCTCCTTGAGAGGTTCCTGTTCCTGCAGAGGAGGATGTAAGCCACCTGAGAAATTAAAGTCTAGAATAATTAGTAAAGAAGAAGAGACAAAGTCAGAATTACAGTCTCAAAAGTTGGAGCCCCTGATAGGTGTAGTCCACAGGAACTGGAGCTAGACAATAAGAAAATGGCTCCCGTGGTTTATTTAAAGGGGTACATCAAAGGCAGGGATAAGGTTTCAAGGGCAGAGTCTCGCTTTGTGATGTCTTGCAGTCAGCAGGTTGATTGGCATCTTGGCAGGTCACACCCATCTCTGAGGGGCTGTGTGACTAAGGTAGATCACCCCATCTCTGGTGCTGTGCGGGATCTTTGGCAGAGCTGAGGGGGAAGTTCACCTGGATCAGGTGGTCTATGCTTGTGGGGGTGCCACAGGAATTCCCAGCGCCAGACCTATCCCTCACTGGCTGCAAAGCCAATGATCCACATACACCCTACAGATGGCTCTCTATAGCAAATCATCCATGCATGTAAGGTGGCCTCCTGCAGGATGGCGTGAACCCGGGGTAGGTCAGGTCTGTGTCCTACCTTATCTCTAAATCCTCAGCGCTCAGGAAAAAATCCATAAACCCCCAAGGAAGGAGGGAATGCATTCATTAATGATCTAACATGAATTTCAGGACTAGAACATTGATTTTAAGGACTATAATGTCAATTTGTGTGCTCAAATTTTGTTTCCATGCTTTTTATATAGGAGGGCCTTGAAGACAATTTAGAAAAACTAAATTTCCAAAATAATAGTTGAAAACAGGACTGGATAAGAAAAATGCTGCATTTCTCATGTTTTGGTTTTTGGTTGGCCTGGAATGACCCTCATTATCCAACGAGAGAAACAGGCTAATGTAATGATCCTCCGGGATCTAAGGGCACTACCTTATGGGGCCTGATTATCTTCACTGAAGAGAAAAGAGCTGTTGTTTTTCCCAGAGGATGGAGGGCAGTCCCAGGGTTTCCTGGGCCCACAGGCTATAGGATTAATACCTGACAGGCCTGTACATCTGAAGCACTTAAAAAAGACTCATATTCACAGTGGCCTTGAGAGACTCAAGTGCCAGATGGTTCCAGAGATGCTTTGAATGACCAAGGATTGCTCATGCGCTTGTTGAGTATCTACACCTTCAGGGATTATAAATCATCCATAAATGGATACAACATGAAAAGTTTTATTTATTGATTTATATACACATATCTCTGTAGTCTCAAAAAATAAATAAAAGATGCCTGTACTTAGAGTCAGTAAACCTTTATCTTTAGTCATTATTAGATTGTTATTAATTTTGGATAAGTCCCTTTCCACCTCTGTCCCTTATTTTCTCTTATATAAGATGGACAATATACACCAAAGGCCTTAAAAATACTTACACTATTTGTCTTGGGAATTCTATTTCTATTCATCTTATCAGAGGAAATAACCAGAAATATCTGTATGAGGAGAACATTTCGTTTGGTACCATTTATAAAATGCAGGACCTGAAAGATAACTAGTGTTCCACCATTAGGGCCAAGAGAACTATGTTACAGTCACTGGGTGAAGTAAAATGCAACTATTAAAAAGGAGACTTGAGAAGCACATGTGACAGCACAGTTGAATATTTATATATTCAAGGGCACTGCTATATCAGTGCCCTTCAGCCAAAACTGCTAGAAACACACCTGTGGTTGAAGAAGTTGGGTTTATTGTTTATTGTAGCAAGGGAGAATACACACCACAGGGAACCGAGAGGTCTCAGTAAGAAGGGGTTTGAAAGGACTTAAAGGCTTGGGCTTGTGATGAATAATTGGAGAGAGTCTGGGGAGTAGGGTTTTGCCCTGGATCAGCTGGTGACAGGAGGTGAGAGGGATTCTATTTGGGCAGCAGACTAGACTGAAGCCGAAGCTGTAATTAGTAGACAAACAATAGCCACACACAGTAACTAAGATGGGGGAATTTTGTTTGGTTATTTTGTGGTTTAGAAAATATTCATGTTTTATCTAGAATCATCTGGCATGGGTGTAGGTGGTCTAGGTTTGTTTGGATCCATCATGGTTACCCAGTGGCCCTGCTGGGTGGTGGTGTTCTGTGAAATCATTGCTCTTCAGGAGAAGGCCAAGAACTAGTTGTGAGTGCCACACCAGCTTCCTGATATCAGGGGCTGCTTTTTTCTTTCTCAATTGCTAATTTTAAAATTAAATATGCAAAATACAATATTAAGAGTATTATTTTAAACTTCACAGAAACCATAAGATACCAAGAATCTCACCACATGGGTACCATTATCAACTTAATGAGGAAGTAATACACAGAATTTGTTCTAGCTTTCTTTTTTTTATTTCTCCCTACCTTTCAGGATTTCTCTCTTTTTTTAAATCAGGCATTGCTTTTGTAAGAAAAAAATAACTTGTAAAAGTGCAGTTAGATGTAATTATAAACTCAGTAAGAACAAACAAACAAAGACATGGATGGTATTAGTGTGATGGTCTCCAGTTCCTTTTTTCAAGCTTTTATTTTGAGCTTAGCTGTGGACTCACATACAGTTCTAAGAAGAACTATGGCAAGACCCCCGTGTGCCCTTTACCCAGTTTCCCCCAAAGGAAACCCTGCATTACTATAGTATATGAGCACACCAGGAACTTGGCCTTGATACAATCCAGTCCCCTTTTCACTTCTGCATTTGAAGATTGTTAAAAAGCATTCCTTCACTCCTGACAGGCAGTTCCTCCACTCCTGAAATGGACAAAGTGATCTACTGGCATGTAAATATTTGACAGGAAAGCACTACCAGCCAGGATCTCTGTTTGGGGAGAGCTCAGGAAGTTCCTGGTTATAGCTTTCCTCTTGGCTAGGACCACTCTGTTTGGCTGCCACAAGTCTCCATGCCTAGAAAGTTGGTTGAGTCTTGTCATTTTGAATGGACCTTTATCAGAAGTTGCAATAAATCATGGTGTGAAAACTCATCTGTAGCTAAGGTCACTGTAGTTTTCCTGTGCCCTGGCTGACGAAAGCAGCAATACAGAGTGAGCACCCTTCATAGCTGACAGCACCTGTGGATGGCCAGGAGATCTGGCCAGCTTTGTGTGGGCCACAGAGAGACTCCTGTGGTCCCAAAGAGATGAATGGTGCACAGTGCAAATGGGAAGTGCAATGCAATGGACAGCCAGAGACTTTCACACAGACTCACCTGTCTGAGATCCTGGGAGGATGCAAGGGAAGGAAGGCAACCTTTAACTGTTGACCATGTGTCCTGGGCTTTACAGAATAGCTCAAGCAATGTGATTTTAAAATGGTATTTTTCTGTCTATCTGGGCCGAGTCTCCATAAACTAGGTAAAAACAATAAATGGTGCACACTTGCACAGCCAGAGAGCTCATTCACCATGATAGAACTTTCAAAAAGAGTGGTCAAAAACAATCCTGCAAACCCTTAGCCCATCACCCACCTTCTAGGTACACTGAAGGGGAAAACCGAGCAGGTCAAGAGAAAAGGTCTTTGAAGAGATCTTGGGGAAAAGAAAAAGATCTAAAGATATTAGTCTCTGTGGATATGAAACATATCTAAAGCTACTATTTCCTATTATGAGATTCTTTTGCAGGTTTCTCAGTTTTCTCGCTAGAAACTTCCACTTGTAATTCCCATGAAAAATCAGATCCTGGAACAAATGAGAGAATGAACGTAAATGTATTATTACCCATACCCTTCACCTGTGGGGGCAGCAGCAGGGGGAGATGCTTCTGATTGGCTGTCAAGTTGGGATTTTTACTGATGTCATATAAACATTTTTTTTTAATATTTTTTTTTTAGTTATAGATGGACACAATGTCTTTATTTTATTGCTTTGTATGTGGTGCTGAGGATCGAACCCAGGGCCTCACGCATGCGAGGCAAGTGCTCTACCGCTGAGCCACAATCCCAGCCCCTCAAAACATTTTAATATCTGAAAGTGAGGCTTCATGACCACATCAAAACTCTTCTTAGAAGTAGAAATTTTTGGATAGAATACAGCATCTTTCTAAGTTGTCATCAAAAGATGTGGGGACCTAGATGAAGCAGAACATATTTGAACAAGAGAGACAGGGCAAATATAAAGTTGCTCCTGTCTTACCCAGTGAGTTCAGACTGTTTGCTGAGCCAGTTATATGTGAAAAAGTAAACAGCAATGAAGTGGCATTCCAAAGTGGGATTTTTGGCTCCTTCTTCTGAACCTATCACAGAAGATGCCCTAGAAGTAAGAAGAGGGTAGAAGGATCTAAGAAGACAAGAACACAGTGAGAGATGCTTAGGAAGACTGAAGCAGTTGGGTTCATGCAGGGATTTATGAATATGTATTTGGGGGAATGAGAGTGGCGAGGTCAGGATGCTGTGGATGAGAATAAAGTTTCTTAGTTATGTTCCTCCCCAATTATATAAATATGTTATATAAATATATCTAAATAACTGCTTACTCCATGACCATTTTGTGCCAGATGAAAAGCGGCACGCACTCGCTCAGCAGGAAAACACGAAGGCCATGTTCAGGTCTTGCTGGATGGGATGCAGATGGCAACAGGTGTGGACTGACCTGCCTGCCCTGAGTGCCCCTTCTCTGATGTTGTCCCATCCTGAGAGTGGTTCACTGAAAATGCAGCAGAGAGAACAACTGCTGGAGACAAAGGGGCTTCCTCTGAGACACAGAGTTGACTGGGGAGGGCCTGCAGCCAGCACTCACCATATCTAGATTTGACCCCAGAGAACCTGGCAGGCACTAGCATCAGGAGGGGAACAAAGGAGGCTTGTGCTTAAGCTGGACCCTAGGTACAGATTGTCAGCTAAGGCACTTGTGATACCCCAAGAAACATGAGCTTATGTATGGAAAAAGAGGCAGGTACCAGAGAAGGCAAAACAGTCAGCCAACCAACCAACAGAAAGGCATCAGGCCAGGATTTATGCAGATGAAGCAAATCTGATGCACAAGGCAGAATGTGGCTTTAAAATAAGCATCATAACTACCCTCAACTAGGAAGGCCAGGATGTCAGTAGCATGAAGCAGGAGCAAGCAGCTGTTATAATGATAGGATTATAAAAACAGAATAGTTGATAAAAAGAGCCCAGTAGATGAATTGAAGTAGGTGAAGGTGAAGAAGAAATTTGTGACATAATGATCAGGTTGGAGAACTCTCCCAGAAGGCACAGAAAGGGCGAAGATGAGAGAAATTACATTACATATTGTTATGGTCGGATGTGAGGTGTGCCCTAAAAGCTCATGTATGAGCCAATGCAAGAAGTTTTAGAGGAGATATGATTGGGTTATGAGACCCTTAACCCAGTCAGTGAATTAATTCCCTTATGAGATTAATTGAGTGGAAATTGAAGGCAAGTGAGGTGTGGCTGGAGGAGGTTGGTCACTGGGGGCATGGCTTTGGGGTATACATTTTCTGTCTAGCAAGTGGAGTCTTTCTCTCTCTCTGCTTTCAGATCATGATGTGAACTGCTTCCCTCTGCCATACTCTTCCGCCATGATGTTCAGCCTCACCTTGAGCCCCGAAGAATGGAGGTGGTTGTCTGCGGACTGAGACCTCTGAAGCCATGAGCACCCAAATAAACTTTTCCTCTTCTAAAATTGTGCTGGTCAGGTCTTTTAGTTGCAGTAGCAGAAAAGCTGACTAAAACACATTAACAGATGCATAGGAGAGAAGAACGTCGTCATCTTCTGGAGGAAGGGAAAACACAGAACTTGAAAACAGTGAAGACAGAGGGAGAATCTTCCTGACTTAAAGGACCTCCCCACCCTGGCCACCTCTGGCCATCCCTTGGGCTTTCTGCATTCCAATCACACTGGCTTCCTCTAGGAAGCCTTGTTCTTTCCTAAGGGTCAACACCACTTGCTTGTTGTGCCCTCCCATCCCCTCCTCCCTCTTCACCTATTAACTCTCGCATTCTTGAGATCTCAGCTGGAATATTATTCCTTTGAGGCAGATTTTCTTGACTACTGCTCAGCCCCTAGATAAGTCAAGTTCTCTTGTTATAAGTTCTCCCAACCCAGCATGATTGCATTTACATACATAATTGAATTATTTCCTGTTTGATATCTGCTTAACTGGCAAAGTGGAGAAGGTCCTTATTACCACTTTGTGTGACATTAATCTAGTCCAATGTTTAATGAGTATTTACTGAGTAGATGTGCTTAGTAAATTTCATACCAGTAGAAGAGTATAGAACTTTTGAATGAGAAACCAAAACAGCAGTTAAATTGACAAGACCTTTGTTTCAGAACTAAGGTTCTCAGTGTGGAGTGAGCATCTCCCACAATAGTGGGAGATGGGGACTGGGGCTTGCTGGAGGGTTGGTGATAGAGGAAGGACAGCTGAGCTCCTGGGAGGGAGGCCAAAGCATCTGGGGGGCAGGGGGAGGTTGCGAAGCTGAAGAGGGAAATTAAGAGAAGAGAACCAAACACAAATGTGGTCCACTGGAGAAATTCCTTATTAGAAGAAAGACACAAACTTTTCTGAGGGGTTTTATTTTTGGGGAGGGAGGTGCAGCTACCAGAGATTGAACCCAGGAACACTTAATCACTGAGCCACACCCTTAGCCCTTTCATTTTCTAGTTTGAGACAGGGTCTCATTGAGTTGCTTAGGGCCTCGCTAAGTCGCTGAGTCTGGCTTTTAATTCTCAATCTTCCTGCCTCAGCGTCAGAGCCACTGCAGGCATGCGCCACCAAGCCGGCTTCTGAGAGATTTTGATGCAAATGTGATTGGACTCTGAATCCCAAGAGCTCTGTGTAAGTCTCTTTTCTGAAACTGTTTCTCCTTCCTACTGTCTGGGCATGGGGTTGTTGTGACAATGGTATGGGAGGCCATTGGTGAAAGCATTTGCTACAGGGTAGATATTCAGGTAATATCATTCTCTTCTGACATCTTTTTACCCCCCAGCTTTCTTTATGCAACCTGGGAGGTGTCAGGGCATCAGTTTGCCTCATTGGAACCAAAAGCATCTCAGCATGTGTTCACATATGAGTTGGAGCTTCCTGACTAGAGCTTTTTAAGCACTGCCATTACTCCTATCTAATTTCATTAATGTAACCTCTAGCATATAACATAAAGTACCTGAACCCTAATGTCCCCTACATGAGGATGCTAAGATATCTTCCAACTTAAAACCCCTTGTTTCTACATACTCAATCAGATTGGCTGCTTGGATAGTTGATTCTATATCTAAACACAGACTCCCAAAATAGGATCCTAATGTTCTACATCTGCACTGTGCAATACAGTAGCCAGTGCTCACATGTGGCTATTTAAACTTAATCAAAATAAATGAAGGTAAAACTTCAGTTACTCAGTCTCACTAGCCACATTTCAAGAGCTCAAGTTTAGCCACATATGGCTAGTGCCTACCATATTGGACAGCACACATCTAGAAGATTTGTCATTGCATGGAATTCTCTTGGTCACTGCTGTTTCAAACAACCAGATGTCATTTGCTACCTTAAACACTGAAACTGGAAGCCTTGTTAAGAGCCAATCATCTCTGAATGGTGAGCATTCTCTCTGCTCTAGAATTTTCTTCCTGGTGACCTCTTCCCCCACTCTCCAGAGTTGAGATGAAATGGACCTAGAATGCTCTCTTTTGCCAAGCACTGTGTGCTTAACATTGATTGAAAGAACCTTTGGGATCTTAATTTTTATGCATTTATTCACACACACAGTCTGCAGTTGAGGATTTGGTAATGGACCCAATGTCCTTAAATCTTTTGGGGAAAATCAAGAATACTTTTTCTCATTCAAGTTATCTATGTAGCTGATAGAAATTTCATTTCAGAGGCAAGGTTTGGTAAAATCAGGCATTGATTCTTTGTAACTCCACTATGAAATAATTCTTTAAAGTTAAAAAATGTTTAAGTATTTGTGCTATTGGCAAATGTACATTGTTCCTTCACCAAATATTCAAGCTGGAAAAAAAATAGAGTAAAAGCTTCCTCTCTGCTTTGGGTAGTTAGAGCAAAGCTCTAGGAGGGGATTTATAACTACACAGTTACAAATTATGAATGTGCATTTGTTCAAGAACTACACCCTGTTGATTTGCTATTTAGTTTCTTTATTGCTGGCTTTTTGCATTGCTCTATAGGAGACGGCTGCAGATTTGGCTGCTGCTCAGTGAGGAGTCGCCAGGGATGTTGTTCCTATTCAGAAATGCACAGGGTATATCAAAGACAGAGATAGCAAACTTGTATATTAAAACCCATACATTACCCATGCAATGAAAGCCCTCATCCCACTCCACGTGGGATGTTGGGGCTGAGGGTGAATAGAGGACTCTCACGTTGGTTGGAGGCAGCTGAAAGAAAGCTAGACCTGCTTGATCACCTAATGTGCTGCTTTCTGATCCTGCACTGAAGAGTGCTAGGGCTTTCTCTAAAGGCCACTCTATGAAGGCTAGGGGTGGGCACAAAGTGCGGAACAGGGGACTGCCCCCACTCCTCCAACTTGGCATCTGAGTTTTTATGCATTCCATATGCTGGACTTCTAAGTGTGATTTCCTCTGAACAAAAGGATCCCCAAGCATTTGACAATGGAAGCAAGAAGCTTTCCTATGGGTTCTAAGGGCCTGGGGCAGAGCAGGATTGTCTATGGTGCTTATTTCTTTCTGAGTAGATGCTCAGTAGAAGAGGGATGGGTATTGACCAGTGTGTCCCAAACACTTCATATGCACATTTCAAATTTATGTTTGTTCCAACCATCATGTGGAACACAAAGCCATGTGATTGTGATCATGTGATAGTGGTGAAGGAGGGAGAGCTACATATGGAAGGGATCTGTGTTTCCCTGGAACCTGTGAGAACTTGGCATTCAAAAGTTGTAATAGGGCTATCCGGGGCATGAAGAGCTGTCCTCCAGCACTCGGTGTGAAGGATAACCTCATGGGTGCTGCAAGAACTGTGAAAAGACATCTTTAAATTTTCTGAAATGGACACTCTTGGTCTTATTAATGTTTACCTTTTAATCCCATGAATCATGTTGCTAAAAAGCTGTGATCAGTGACAGTATGTGGAGAACATATATGATATTGAGAATTTCTGCAAAAGAAGAGTGGAAAAAAACTTGCTCAGGCTCATGGTAGCCCCTGCTCCTCCCAGGACAGGCAACTTTCTGTCTCTTGGGCCTACCTAATGAGAGATTTACCTAGAAGTTAATAAAGTTCAGGACCCTTCACTTGCACTGGCCCTCTTGACTGTTGGGGATGGTTGGGAGCCATAGAGTGTGCAGAGAGGGGGATATCCAGGCTACCAATAGGAAGCATTTCCATCTAAGCATGTCTGGTAAAGAAATCTGAAAAGAAAGGTCCCAAATAGATAAGATTCCGGAACCTGGACCTGCCACTGGATCTAGCTTCTCTCTCAACCCACATTCTCAACCCACCCCATCTCTACACACTTCCTTCAAATTTCCTATGTGCCTCAGCTGCTGTTTGGAGGTCCCATGCGGGTAACTGAGGGTCTGCTTGGTGTAAGACACTGGTTTCTGAACCTCATGAGGGATCACAGCCTTGACTATACTTACCTTGGAGGGTATTTCAGACACTTTCCCCTAAAGTGATCCCAGGACCTGTGATAAGCCATTGGACCTACCTTGGGTGCCCAGCAGTAGCTAATAGCTGCAGAGGATAGTGCTCAGTGGTAATTCCTCCATTCCCAGATCCAGGTCTAGGCCCTGAATTTCCATTCTTTAGGTCCTAGTTCATGTTGAAAGGTGTGTGTGTGGAAAGGGTGGGGGCAGGGATTCCTCTTCCTTCCATAATACCTGCCTGAAACAAAAACCTATGTCTTGGGCCTCCATGTGCCCCACCTCCAGGATTCTAATGCTGATGCTCACATTCCAAAGATGAGCCACCGGGAACCTGGGCATCTTGAACTTCTTTTCCTTCATATATTATTGAATAATTCACATCAAACTCCTGGAAGAAAGTGATGAGTGCTTTCCTGGTTTTTCATTCAGACTGGAGTCATAAAATTGAGTTTTTATGTCCTGAGAGTGACAGGGTTTTCTGTGCACTTTGTTGCTGTCCCTGTCTATGGACCTGTGTATAGTAGAGGAGAGCTAAGCATTCACGATCTGCTGTCCATGCATGCTGTGGTCCTTGGTCTCCCCTCTGAGCTCCTGGTAGGCCCTTCTTCCAAACAATTGTCATTCATAGTAACAAAGAAACAGTAGTCACTCATAGGCATTAAGGTGTATGCGCGGGTATTATATTGTGGCTTAATGTTCATGTTTTTTTTTTTTTTAATATTTTTGCAGTTGTAGATGGACACAATATCTTTATTTATTTATTTTTATGTGGTGCTGAGGATCGAACCCAATGCCTCATGCATGTGAGGCAAGCGCTCTACCACTGAGACACAATCCAAGCCCTAATGTTCATGTTTTACCTGGGATCAGACATGGCCACAGCTGGGCTTGTTTTTATTTGGATCCATCATGGTTACAGAGTGGCCTTGCTCAATGCTGGTATCCTATAAAATTGTTGATGTTCGTCAAGAGAATACCTACCTGTGGGCTGGGGTTGTGGCTCAGTGGTAGAGCTCTTGCCTAGCACATGTGAGGCACTGGGTTCAATCCTCAGCACCACATAAAAATAAATAAATAAAACAAAGGTACTGTGTCCATCTACAACTAAAAAAATTAAAAGAAAAAAAGAAAATACCTAGCTGGGCCAGGTCAGCTCTCTGATATCAGAAGTAGCCTTGTCCTTTCTCAATTGTTAATTTTAAAATTGAAAATGCAAAATACAAAATTAAGAGTATTATTTTTTAACTTCACAAAGACCATAAGAAACCAAGAATCTCTGTACCATTATCAACTAATGAGAGAGAAATATACATAATTTGTTCTTGCTTTTTTTTCTTCTACTTTTCAGAATTTCTCTCTTTTTAATCAGACATTGCTTCTGTAAGAAAAAAAATAACCTGTAAAGTGTTGTAAGATGTAATTGCAAACCCAGTAAGAACAAACAAATAAACATATGGACAGTATTAATGTGATGGTCTTCTGTCTTTTTTTTTTTTTTTTTTTTTTGTACCAGGGATTGAACCCAGGGGTGCTTAACCACTGAGCCCTTTCTTATTTTTTTTTTTTTTATATTTTTTTAGTTATAGATGGACACAATGTCTTTATTTTATTGCTTTGTATGTGGTGCCGAGGATCGAACCCAGGGCCTCACGCATGGGAGGCAAGTGCTCTACCGCTGAGCCACAATCCCAGCCCCCTTTCTTACTTTTTATTTTGAGACAGTGTCTTGCTAAATTGCTGAGGTTAGCTTTGAACTTGTTATCTTCCTGGCTCCGTCTTCCAAGTTGCCGGGGGTTGTGCCATTGTACCTGGCTCCTGTCCCTTTTCTTAAAGCTTTTATATTGAAGTAAACATGGACTCACATACAGTTGTAAGAACTATGGAGAGACCTCATGGGCCCTTTACCCAGTTTCCTCCAAAGGAAACTTCTTGCATTATTACAGTGCATGAATACACCCAGAACTTGGCCTTGATACAACCCAGTATCAAGTCCCCCTTTCACTTCTGCATTTGAAGATTGTTAAAGAGCATCCCTTTACTCCTGACAGGCAGTCCTTCAATCAGGTGGACAAAGTGATCTACTGGCATTTAACTATTTGATAGGAAAGCATCACCAGCCAGGATCTCTGGGGAGAGCTCAGGAAGTTCCTGGTTGTAGCCCTCCTCTTGGTTAGGAACACTGTGTTTAGCTACCACAAGTCTCCATGCCAATAAAGTAGATTTGAGTCTTCTCAATTCTTATGGACCTTTACCAAAGTTGCAATAAATCATGGTAAGAAAATTCATCTGTAGCCAAGTTGATGCTGTTTGCCCATTCTTCCATTCCCATTGGCCAAGTCTCCCTTCCAGTCTTCATCTCATACAGTCCCTCTGCCTATTAGTAGAGCTTCCTGATAAAGATGTAGCCTGTAGATTAGATTGTAAGATGTTAATAGGAAATCCCACCACACCCACAAATGTGCAGTCCAGAGGATGCTTGGGACCCTGCTCCCAACAAATGAGGCTTCCCTGAATCCAAGGCCGGTATTCCTAAATCAAGTTCTGAACCTGGAGTGGGCACCGCACAGCTAAGAATACCTTGCTGCTTGCTATCTCTGCTTCCCTCACATCCTTGCATTAAATCTTCATTTTGGAAAGCAAATTGGTTCTGGCTTTCCCCCATGATTCTCAATTTGTTCCATCTTCTATAGACAAAGGCCAATCTCAAAGTCTCTAGCATCCATTTCAGGTCTCTGGGTTGTTGGTCCAGGGAAAGGTTTACCTTCTCTCCCTATCCCTGAGGAGGATTTTTTTGTTTTTAAACTAGGAACTGGCCTCTAAAACTCTGAGGTCTTTTGAAGGGAAATAGTTATCATGAATGAAAGCAAAGCCTTATGAGCACTGGGCTCCAGAGCTGGTATTTCTAAAGCATAAGGAAATTGCTTACTTTTTGATTTTCTTGTTATCGATATTTATTTGTGTTCTGTCTTATTTGTTTTCCTACCATGTCCATTAGGTTGAGTAGTTCACATTCTGGCTTCCCACTCTGGGTCCTAATCAGTCTCTTCCTGCTTCCTGGAATCTGTATAAATTGATAACATGCAATCCATCCTACCTTCCCTTCTCCCAGCTCCACCTCAAGTAGCACACATTCACACTCTGGGTTGGCTCTGAGATCTAAAGACAAGCAATATTTGCTTTCTATGGTAGTTTGGAACCATAAATACAGCTATGCAAACTGAAATCATGAACAGTGATCTTAATCATAAATGGGAAAAATTACCATTGTTTTGTGATCTTTAATTTTTTTTGTAAAAACATTAAATATTCCCTTGCTATTGGTTATGAATGTTTAGAGAAATAAAAATGGTAAATTAATATTTAGTATTTTGTAATTTGAAACATTAAGGATATTGAGAATTAAAAGTGTTCTATTTCTTTGCAAAAACAAAACCAAAAAAACCTATCAAGAACACAGGACCTTGTGTTCTATTGTGCCTTATTCTTGTCACATGACTTTCAGTGTAGAGTGAGTAGCTTTCCTATACCTTGGTGAATTGTCAGGTGTGTGTGTTTTAAACATTTTTTTTTTTGGTAACAGGGATTGAACTCAGGGGGACTCGACCACTGAGCCACATCCCCAGCCCTAGTTTTTGTGTTTTATGTAAAGACAGGGTCTCACTGAGTTGCTTAGTGCCTCATCCTTGCTGAGGCTGGCTTTGAACTTGCGATTCTCCAGTCTCAGCCTCCCAAAGTGCTGGGATTACAAGCGTGGGCCACCATGCCCGGCTTGTTTTAAGCATTTTTATTTTTGTTTTTTTATTTGTCCTTTTTAGTTATGTATGACAGTAGAGTGTATTTTGACATATTATACATAAATGGAGTATAACTTATTCTACTTAGGATCCCAGTCTTGTGATTGTACCTGATGTGGAAATTCACTGTGCTGTATTCATGCACGTACATAGGAGAGTCATGTCTGATTCGTTCTACTGTCTTTCCTATTCCTAACCCTTCTCCCTTCCCTTCTTTCCCTTTTGGAATTGTCAAGTTTTTAAGTTTGGATCAACTTCCAACATTTTATACTTTGAACTTTCAAGGGCATGAAATATATCTACGAGTTGCTCTAATGTGAGGTTTCTGTTGGCATCTGGGAACTTCCAGATGGTCATCTTCCTCTGGGAAATGGTTATCCATTGTATCACAACTGCTTTTCCCATTTATGTTGATAAGATGGTCTTCACTCAGTTCCTCTGGCTGCATGCCTCGAGTCCCTCTGACGCTGGCAGTGTCAATAGGCCCATGGTTGGCTTTGTTTTCTTTAACTGCATTTGCCTTCAACTTCAGTTTCATTTTCAGTGTTATCCCTTTTTGTTTCCTTCCCACAGTTTTATCTCTGTGGCAAATTCCTTCCTTTAAATTACTGATTTTTGTAAAATGCTATATTGGTTTATCACTGGGAAGCAAGAAAGCAACATGACTACATGCTTTGCTGTCTGTGCAGGAACTGAATAACACTTAACTGAATAACACTTCCAAAGCAAACTTTGAAAGAAGCCAAGAAATTGGTCTCTGATCATGGTACACATCTATTATTTACACAGTAATTTTTGAGTTCAAGAGTTATTGATGAAACTTGCATTTTATGCAGTTATAATGAATATACTATCAGTATATCAGTATTTGACACCATACATAGTTTTTGAAATCTGAACCATGTTATGGCTGGACTGATGGTATTTAATGCAATTGTGGTAATTCAAATTTGTATATATTGAACCGGGCACAGTGGCTTATGCCTATAATCCCAGGAGGTCGGGAGGCTGAGACAGGAGAATCACAAGTTCAAAACCAGCTTCAGCGACGTCAAGGCACTAAGCAACTCAGTGAGACTGTCTCTAAACAAAATACAAAATAAGGCTGGGGATGTGGCTCAGTGGTTCAGTACCTGAGTTCAATCCCCAGTACAAAAAAAAATTGTATATATTGGAACTATGCAACTTTAGAACTACCTGTGTTCTTTTCCTGATGAGTTCATACTGGGCAGAATCTGGTCCTATAGGAAATAGTTTGGGTAACTGTTATAATTTGGATGTGATATGTCCCCCAAAAGCTCACGTGTGAGATAATATAAGAAGGTTCAGAGGAGAAATAATGGGGTTATAAGAATCTTGACCCAATCAATGAATTAATCCCCTGGTAGGGATTATCTGAGTGGTAACTAAAGTGGTGGGGTGTGGCTGGAGGAGGTGGGGGTTAGGGTGTGGTTTTGGGTATATTTGTATCTATTGATTGGAGTCTTGCTCTCTCTTCTTTCTGATCACCATGATGTGAGCTGCTTCCATCGGCCACACTCTTCTGCCATAATGTTCTGCCTTACCTTGAGCTGCAAGGGATGGAGCTGGCCTTCTCTGGACTAAGACCTCTGAAACTGAGAGCCCTTAAATAAACCTTTCCTCCTCTATAGTTGTTCTGGTCAGATCCTTTTAGTCGTAGCAGTGAAAAAGCTGACTAAAATAGTAACTGAGTGAAAAAAGGTGGTAGATGGGAAGGTACTTGAAATTCAGGAAAGAGGAAATTCTGAATTGAACAAGATTGGCATTGCATGTCCCTGAGAATGAACACCTCCTTCTATTTTACACCATAGAAACATCACATGTCTCATTTCAGTTGGCCCTGGATTCACTCTCAAAGTCTTCAAAGAACAAAGGACAGTTGCCAGAATCACAGGACCAAGGCAGGCAGTTAGTCCTCAGCTGTACAACAGAACAATCAAAGGATTAGAAATTTTTGTAATTGGAATAACCAACCAAACTCATAACAAATGTGAAGTGTTCTAAGACTGATGCACAGGAAGGCATGGGCTCTTGGTGCCTTTGATGCCACATTACAAGCTGACTCACTTAGGAGTCACTTAGAACAGCAAGAATAATTTGATTCTTCATGAGTCCCAGTGAAAGCTGTTCCTGCTTACTTCAGCTTGACAAGGTATTTGGTACACAAGGAGGTTCCTGTTCTCAGAAATATATGATACACAAGGCTTTAGGGGAGAACCAATGGACAGGCCCAAATTCTATAGGCCCAAGGTCAAGATACAGAAGGTATGTCCACTAACTAAGGCTTCCCAGCCCAAACCATATAATATAGTCACAGGTTGGGAAAATGGAGTCAAGTGACAGTCGTTTCTCCTATGATTGCACAAAGAGTGAACAAAGATGTCTTCATGTATAATTGATGAAGAATGTTTAGCAATAACATAACGTGAATGATAAACAGTTTCCACAAATGACTGTAAATGGAATAGCTAATAATAATTTTAATGGTCTAACTAACACCTTAAGTCTTATCATTTTGTTAGTTCTCAAATGTCAATTATTGGCATTTTCTCCTCATATTAAGTAACTACCAGGTTGTGCACACAGGGTGATAATCCAGCCTCTTAAAAAGCAGAAGCTTAGATGTTCAAGCACAGCAACCCCTGCATCTCATGCTGAAACTCTCCTGCTCCAGCATCTGTGAGGTACTCCTCTGGGCTGGCCCTGGTATTCTGAAGCCTTGACACTAGAGATCTCAGGTTGATGGAAGGTGTTCCTCCTTCTGTGTGCCTCACTGTTGATTCCTGAGAGCCTGTGGACTTGATTGATAGGAAACTGTTCTTGCTGAGGTGGGTTTGTGTATTAAGAAGACTCCTTGAGGGCTGGGATTGTAGCTCAGCGGTAGAGCGCTTGCCTCGCATGCGTGAGGCCCTGGGTTCGATCCTCAGCACCACATACAAAGCAATAAAATAAAGACATTATGTCCATCTAGAATTTAAAAAAAAAAAAAAAAAAAAAAGAAGACTCCTTGATACTCTAGAGAAGATATTGGGTCCAGGAAGCAGATCAACTTGTTGTGGCTGATGTTTGCTGTCAGCTCTATAGTCATTACCTAGTCTTTTGCAGTAGTTGGCAACCTTGTGTTCCTCCAGTTGATGAGATGGCAGGCAGACTTGGCTTCTTACAATGTTGTTCACTCACTCATTCACTGACATTTCTTAAGCATCTCCATCATTCTAAACCCTATGTCAGGTATAGGACACAAGTGATGCAAACCCAGACACAATTCCTGCACTCACGGCCCTTCCACAACAATGGAGACACAGATGTTAACTGGCTACACAAATGAATGATCGCAAAAAGGAGCTAAGAGCTGTGGAGGGAAGGAATCTGTTGGTTCATGAACATGTGAATAATGGAGAACCCTGGCCTGGTCAGAAAAGAGAGGAAGTAGCAGCTTGATGAGCTTTA
Source organism: Geosciurus inauris (assembly GCA_004024805.1). NCBI lineage: Eukaryota > Metazoa > Chordata > Mammalia > Rodentia > Sciuridae > Geosciurus > Geosciurus inauris. Next base: position 216,781 of record PVHX01000228.1, read on the forward strand.
GGATGAGCAGGACTTCACTGTGTGATGAGGGGCTGGGATGGAAGAATCTATACAGAGGAGGGAAGGGAGAGAAGGGTAGTCCCCCTGCAATGGTAAAGGCCAATGTCACTGCAGCCCAGAGGAGGTGGAGAGAGCAGGGTCCAGGCTGAGACATCTGCCCTGATTTGAAGCAAAGAGAAGACATTAAGAAGAGTCCCACATCATTGGATGTGGGTTTAGAAAGGGTTCCTGCAAAGTAGAGAGTGGATGACACAGTGTGTAGGGTGGAGTGAGAAGACAAAAGTCACCTCATCACCTCCCTATAACACAGGGTCTGGTAGCAGTGATTCAGTTTTGTATGTTGGAAAGTGGAAGATCTTTATTTATATACTTATTCATTCAAAAACTGAGACAGGGTTAGGGTCAGAAAACACTTACATCATTTGCTCCTTTCTGGATATCTGAAAAGACTTCCCTCTTTGACCTCTATGTGCTGAACCCTGCTTTAAAGGAAGATTTCACAAGAGTTCTGTACCATATAAACAACATTGGGTGGGGTGTTCCGAAACCCGAGTTCCAGCCCTGGCTTCCTCTCCAGCTGTTTCCCTCTTTAGCTTTCTTAGGAATTGGTTTTGAGGATCAGATGAAGTGACATGATGAAGTGACATGAGGATCAGATGAAGTGACATCAGATGAAAAACACCGAACAAACACAAAGGCTCAAGAGAGTACTGTTCCTTTCCTGAAGAGCACTACTTAAATAGTAGTTAAGTAATAAATTTTAAGTATAATTTGATTGATAAATATTAAAGTACATATTATTTCACTATAGCTTTCACACATACTTTTTAAGGACAGACACAAAGATCTAAAGTGTGGTGTTTTTACTCAACCCTCAAGGTACATATATGACATCAGATGGAAGAGCCATGTGTTTTCAGATGAGCAAATCTATCTTCCATTTCTTGTTATTTCTTCTCAGGAAGTCACCAGCAATTTCCTTTAAGGAATCTCATCTTATTAGGAAGGATACATTACTATAGGTTAGTGTTAAACCCAAAGTCTTGAGACTGGTGGAACTCTGGTATAAAAGGGTTTGTTGAGCTCTCAAAGATAGTAACCAGAAAAGGACACAGACCTGGGACCTAGGACAAGTTCCAGCAAACTTGTATATACAAGTCTATACAGAAATCGGAAGCTTTCCACCGGACACGGAGCTAAGGGTATTTTTATAAGGACAGCTTGGAGAAGGAAAGCGTGTTTGCCTCAGGCTTACGTTAGTTGCAGATAAGGGGGGAAGGATAGCAGTGTGGACAAAGTTTAGAGATAGGACAGATCATAAGGAAAAGCACTTACTGTTTCTGGGTTGGTTGGGCGTTGTAAGCAGCACATGATGTCATGTGATGATGGGCCACGTGAGATTTGAGCCAGGGTTTTAGCATACAGTCTGGATGTGGAATAGTTCTTTGTTGGTTTGACCTGAAGTTATTAACTGATTGATTTCTGTATCTCTCCCCACCTCCCCTCCTCCATTTATCGGCCCTTATTATAACCAAAAGCCAGTCCCTGTCCCCCAATGCCAATTAAATAATGAGGACATGGTTTTGAGAAAAAGGAAAAAGAAGGTTTATTGCTTTGCTACCAAAGGAGAAACATAGAAGACTCCTGTCCCAAAGGCTGTGACTCTCTGGATCAGCAGGGACAGGGAGGTTTTAAAGGGTTACATTCCAGGTGTGCTATGGTAGGGGGTCCCAGGGTGCCCTGATGGCACCTTAGGATTCACTTGTTAATTTGGGAGATATTTACTTCTCAGATCTTCAGCAGGCATCTCCTTCCTGAAGTGGTGGTGTTCAAGAGCAGTTAACTAGAGGAAGAAAAGATAACACCATCTCCCTAATCTTGTTAGCAAGGGGGAGAGGGAGAAAAAAAACATTAAAAAATAAATAAATAAACCTTAGAGCAAGGAGAGCTATATTCAGAAGGTAAAGGGACCACTGTTACATTATGTCAAAATTTAGGACATCTCAGAAGGTTTCCATTATCTTAGGACATACCCATCCTTTTCTTCTGGAGAAATGGTAGCTGATATCTTGGATTTCCCAGGGCAGAGGTGATTTCGAATAGCACGTGATTTTCCCTGTGATTACATTTACTTGTGGAAAGTCTTCCACCCTGATTTGGGGGTTAAGAATCATGGTCATCAGTGTTCTGACCCTCTGCACACATCACAAGTGAGAACTGGAGGAGGGAGTTCCAAGTCCATTCATTTCCTGTGCATTCTCTCACTGCCTTGGGGAGTTTTCTGAGTAACACTTTCACACTTACAAATTGCAAGTGGCAAGGGAGCCTCATTTACACTGGATGACAGAGATTCTCTAAAATCCATCATGTAACTAGGCTCTTATTCTCAGCTGACAAAATAATTACTAACTTATTTCACAACCGCATGCTAGAGTCCTTTATGGTCCTATCTCTACCTGTCAGCACCAGCTTCTGCCTCTCCAAGCGATAATTAGGCATTCAAAGTTGGCTGTGTGATCTCAGCCAATGGATTTTAAAGGCAGTCTGGATTTAAAGAAAGGCCCTGTATGGGGTTTTTGAAAGGGAGCTAAGTCTCTCACATCCAGTACCTCCTGCTCTCAACAGCTTGGGTTCCATATCACGGAAGATGGCCTACAGCATGAAGGAATGGCCGCTGTTTGCCAGTCCTGTTGGGGCGCCTTTAATCTGAGACCTCTTTCTGAATGGGTACCATGAAATGCTTTTAATTTATTGGAACTATTATTTGGTTGGAGGGCAGTTGTTCAAAACAAACTGAGAACCATTTTAATTGGAATGTAAACCTAATTAAACCTCTACTTTACCTAGCTAGAAAACAGTCCCATGGGGCAAAGGACATGAGAGAGGGTTAGCTTCCACTCACATCACCCCAACAATAAACAGGGTTGGTTGTGGTTGTGCTGTGTCGATGCCATGCTGTTCAGCGTGGGCTTTCCAGGAAACTGAGGCAGCATGAAGATCCCCCTTAAAACCCTGAATCTTGTGATCAAGTCAGAAAGATTTCAGACATGGCTGCTCAGAGTAACAGGAATGAGTTTATTGAAGGGATAGGAAAAGGGAAAGGGGACACTCTCAAGGGAGAGAGTGGGTGCTCTCAGAGAGGAGAGGGACAATGTGCCCCTCCTGCATTCCAGTTTTATTGGGGATCCCAGGGAAATTTCTAGAGAATCTCACCAGGTCCACCTCTTGACTTTTGGCTGAAAACAGGGTGGTATCAGACTTTCAAGTCCCCACTGCCATGACAACTTTATGTCACTTAGGCTCATGCTGAGAGGTTCTAATTGGATTCTTAACCATAGAATTATCCTTGCCTTCCAAAATTTGGTCTGTGAAAAGGATCACAAAATTCTTTCCCTGCAAAGTAACTTGGGTTCCTCTTATCAATGTTATATCCTGCCTGCATTTCCTTGCAGATAACAGGCAGTTTGCTGAAGTATATGACATATCCTGTCCACTTAGTGGCTTCCACCCAAATCACCCCAGCAACGTGAGGGTTGGTTATGGTTGGGTTGGTTTGGTCTCTCCCATTCTGAGTATGCTTTGTTTGAGGCTGGGACTGGATGACAGAGGAGGAGAGGGCTGGTCTTTCAGTGAAGACTGTGAAAGTGACTGGGTCTCCCTACTTGAAATCCTTCTTTAAATGCTATGAGTCAGTTCCACAAAATTGCTCCCCATTCGACATCCATGCAGTGGAGATTCGAACATAGGAAGGGCACAATCTATGCTCTGTAGATATCTTCAAATTCTCCTATGCTACAGTTGAAGAGGGAATTTTAGCTTACACATTATCTCATTAATTTTCAAACTATAAAGAAAGTAAAGTAAAGATTATTATCCTTATATTCAAGAAAAAGAACCAGATTCAGTCCCAAGGATTTGCTTGGTCAGGACTTGAACCAGGGTCTTTGTTTCTACAATAGCCAATCTGCAGTCACCCCACCTTGGGAAGTCAGAAATGATGGAGGCTTTTCTGAGCAGCCTAGGAGTTATCAATTACACCCTATGGCCTTGTTTATACAGCAGACTTGATAGGATGAGAGTGCATGTATGCTTTCTGGGTGAGGATTCTTTGGTAAAAACGGCTGTTGGTGGTGATATAATCTTGCTATCCACATACCTATATTTGCTTTGGCTTCCTAAAGACTGTTTCACCATTTGTGCCTCAACCAGTAACCTGGTCACTTTTTTCCCCTCCCCAAACGCTGTGATTGAGGCGATCAGAATGGGAATGGAGCACTGGAATAAAAAGGCCAGAACAGTAATGGAGAGCACTGGGATTCGAAGCCAGGAGATCATGGGCAATAGGATATGGGTCCTTGCTACTGGGCTCTGAACTCACATGCAAAGGCTGTAGGGTGAAGTCAATGCGTGAGTACATGGCCAACTGGGGAACCTGGCTTCTTCTAAAAGGGCATCCAGTGCTCAGCTTCTGCTGGAGGTCCAGGATTCTAATCAGACCCAAGGTTGCCAGCTTTTGAGATTTCTTTTTTTTCCCAAGAGAATCTGGAAATCTAGAATTTTATGGGAACTTCTCCTGATTGGGTTGTTAAATATTAACAGCTAATTCAAGCACTTTCAAACCTCCGTAGGCCTAACCAAAACAAAACAAAACCAAGACTTGGGAGCGAGCCTCTTTTGCAAGCTCTGTTCTTTATAATTATAAGCAAATAGTGCTTTCAGGACAAATGCACCAGGGCATAGAGATGTGGACAGAAGTATCTTTATTTTTAGCAATCTTGCATCTTTTTCCTCCTTGTGAGGGGAGCAGAAAGAGAAGGAATTAATAAAATGTTGGAACCAGGGTATACACAGAGCTTCCATATTCTCACTCTTAGTATGATGATTTCAATATTGACTTTTTCCTGTTTTCAATGATAGTTCTCACACTTTTCTTCATCTATTGGTTGATGGATGAGATCCATTTGCAAAACCCCCTCACTGGCACCCACAGATTGGAAGCTGGGACAGGAGCTAAATACAGAACACTGCTCACTGGCTAACACCACACTTTCCGGTCCTCTGCAAGAAGCTATATGGAAACCTAAATAAGTGAGATGACAAAATTATCAGAGTGACCTTCATTTGACCTTAAATTTTTAAAAAGTCAATCCATTATGAGCATTGGTGTTTTTTACCCATATAGTAGTAATAACTCACTTGTGACACAATTCACAAATGTCAGGACAACCATGGTGAAGAACTGTTGTTTTTTAAAACAAAAATAAATAGGAGGATATGTTGATAAACCTCCCAGAAATACAAGTCCTCTCTGCTTCTGGCATTTTTAGCCCTGGCATGGGGAACTGGGTTGACTCTTCCAGTTCATAAATTCACCTTTACAGCTTCTGTTACAAGGTTCTTAGGAACATCAACAGAACTGGACTCTTAAGACAGGACAGGAGAAATAAAAGACTCCAAAGCAATCACTGAGTTAAGACCCAAACCTTCTCACCTCTCCAAGTGTAATAAGGAGCCTCTACTTAAACTGGTGTTTGGATTATGTTAAGTCAAGTTCTGACCAGCAGACGAATCAGCCACAAAGGATCCCCATGATATCCATGTTCTCTGCTCTGCGAATTGATCCAGAAGATGCAAAAACTGAATACCAGAGCTTTCTCTGTTAACTTCTAATTTGGGATGATCTGTTTCTTTTCCATTGCATTGGAAACTGAAAATTTAAGAAGTTGGAATAGAAACCAGACTCAAGAAAGAAGAAAGAGACAGGAGAGGTGACTGGCAATCTGATGTAGTATGTCTCTTGGGGAGGAGGTATCTAGATCTGAATGTCAGACTAGGACAAAATGAGAACAGAAACAAGTCTATTTTTTCCCTAGGTCACCATAGGGAACCAATCTAACCTATTTACAAGTGATCTCAGGGGAGATGTCTTTAAATAGCTATCTTGTCACCATCCTTTTCGTCATCTTCCACGATTGCTTTGGGTCTCTCATCCCTGAGCAGTCTCACACCTGCAAAACAAAGCACAGAGCTGCAATTAAGTGCCTCTGCTTCAAGTATTAGACAACCTTGCAGCGCAGACACAGGAGCTCAGCAACCCAGAAACGTTCAGCATCTGTGCAGAAGGAGAGGGGGCTGGGTGGCCTTATTTGGCCATCCCAAGGTGCTCAACGAGGACACCACTCTGGGTGCAAAGAGATGCAAAGCCTGGGAGTCAGAGACAATCTTCACCTTCTTTCTCTGATTTCTGATCCTAAGCTTGCAGTAGTGTAGGATGGAAAACTTTGGATTTTGGAGTTCAACTGCACTGGGCTTATTTCAGCCACTCTCAATCTGTATTTGAACCTAAATTTTCTCATATGTAACATGAGAACACTACTACTTACTATAAAGTGTATTGGGTCAATTAAGGTGTATGCAACACACTTAGCAAAGAATCATAGCTGTGAGCAACTAAATGTGTTTTTCTTTCTTTCTTTTTTCCTCTCAAAGCAACTGGTCAACCTCATGAAGTCAAGCTTAGAAATATTTTATCAACAACCAGGGAAAATACTGAGCTGAGGCTCTGAATATGCCATTTACAAATGTCAGTCTCAGGAAATGACAAGGTTCACACAGCTTAGAGCAAAAGGGGAAAATAAGAAGTGTGGTGAGTTTTTCCATATAACTGTATGGCTGTAATTTAAAAAGTGATTATTTTGTGACAACACTTTCCCTTCCTTGAGGATTAAAATACTTTTTTTTACAAAATTTTAGAAATATTAGATGATTATTTCTTCTCATTTTTTACTAAAAAAAAATAAAAGATTGCTACCCCTCTGTTAGGCTCCATAGTATTTTGTTCTTAAGAGTTTTCTGGTCTATGAAACACAGAAGTCTGAATTTCTTTTCTGAGCCCAATTTTCTGGGCTGATTAGCTCAGAAAAGTCCAGCCAAGGATATTTGGAGGAGGTTGGGGTAGTTCTGCTCATCCTGTGAAGTGTAAAGCAGGATCATTTTAACAAAGGACAATGGAACTGTGACTGCGGTCAGTCCTGCCCTCCCACTCCAGCCCCAGTTTTGTTTCTGTACCCCTGTCTTGGAGCTCCCTTTCCTTCCTCTCATAATTAGAGGCTCCAGTCCATGAAGCAATTCATAAAGATCTAAACTTGAGGGAAGGAAGCTGTACACCACAAGAGGCCTTTCTATAGCACTGGACTCCATTCAACAGTGGCAAATTAATGAAAACTATGTGTTAATCTTAATGACTATTCATTTAATTCAGTTCCTAGTTTGTTCAGATGGGTTCCTTACCAATTAACTAATATTTATTGGAGGAGAAAAACAATTTCAAGAGTCTGGCTGGAACTAAGGTTTTTGCATAAATCACTTATGAAACACAGTGGGAGATATTCCCTCTTATACCAGCTGCATGGAAGACTGGATTTTTATTTGGAATTTAAGATAGCCTGATAGGAGAATACAGATTTATCTATGCAGAATTCTGAAAATTTTTATCCTTTTTTCTTGGATATGACTTTACATTAAGCCCAGTGTAGGTTGATTCAAAATGGGTGAGAGCCTTTATATTCCCAAGTCTTGATAAATTTTATGGTTACTTGAGGTATCCTTGAAAGAGAGTACATTGAGAATCTGGGCCAGAGATTTGGGTGTGGGAGGTCCTGGGATTTCAAGACTAGGAGGAGCCTAGTAAATGAGAAAGGCTGACCCCTCCTAAAGTGGAGTGGCCTATCCACAGGAGTACATGAGGTAATTTCAAGTTGACAGTGAACTATCATTTTATTCTTGTATAGTTAAGCACTAATTTTAATGTTTTATACTGAAAAAGTATGTATTATGATTTGGAGCTTAATTAAATGTCCTTCTAAGACTCATGTATTGAAGGTTTATTCCCCAGCTGATAGTACTCCTGGGAGGAGATGGAACTTTTAAGAGGTGGGGCCTAGGAATTTAGGTCATTGTGGACATACCCTTGGAGAGATATTGGGACACTGGCTCCTTCCTGTCCTTTTCCCTCTCTTTCTCTGTCTCTGCTTCCAGACCACCATGAGGTGAGCAGCTTTGCTGCACCATACACTTCTGGCCATGATATTCTGCTTTGCCACAGGCCCAAAGGCAGCAGGGTCAAGGACCATGAACTGAAATCTCTGAAATCATGAGACAATCTGAATCTTTCCCCCTTTTAAGTTAATTTTCTCAGGTATTGTATCACAGTAATAGAAAGCTGACTAACACAGGTGTTTGTCAAAACTTTGATTTCATGGATATTATTGTTTAGGATGAGCCTTAAATCAGGAGTGTAAATATGTTACCACTGCATTCTTGTTCTTGATGCTTTGGTGATTTGAAAATGACCTGGGTGTGAGATGCATTGGTCTGGTTTGACTTCTTCTTGATTCTCTGTCATTTTGGGGGGAGCAGAGCTGTGTCATTGAAGGAAGGTAAACTCTAGAGCCAGACAACTTTGACTCTGATGATCATTCAACACTGAGCAGCTCAACTAACCTGTATAAGTCTTAGTTTATTCCCCTGTAAAATTGGAGAAAAAATAATGGGTGTCTCCTACAGAATGTGATGCCCCGAGATAGTTAAGCCTATATTTGTTCATGCTGCAGTAATAGCTCACACAAACATTGGCAGACCACTTTCACATTGCAGGAACTACTGGGCAATACATCCATCTTCTCCCGAGTTGCTCACAGGGCAGTCAATCATCTGGCACAAGACTTGGGATGTAGCAGGAATTTAGCAAGTGTCAGTTCCTCCCTCTCTCTTTAGAGGAGAATTTAGGGAAGTTGGCTGTTTGTAAGACCTTGCTGTGTTTTAAGACCCAGACTGTGAGTCCTGGGTCTCTCAGGGGCAATCAGCCCTGCAGCAAGCTATTTTTGAGCAGGATCCCATGTACAGCACCATGTACAACTGGTCATTCACATTACAGATGTGTGCCTCTGACCTGGAGAAGCCAGGGAGAAGGCACCACCACCTGCCATAACAAACCATATGAGAGAAAATGCTCTATTACAAGCAGGACAGAAGACATGTCACTTTCAAAGGACAAACTTGCCCATTTCCTTTGTACAAGCACAATATTTTGATGTCTGATTCTCCTCAACTGCCCAAATGTTCACAGTTCATGGACCAGTTTTCCAGCAGGTTCCTCTTCCATGCTTCCAGTCATGCTCTGCTTGGCTCCATTGCTATAAACCTCAGCTCAAGACTTCCTTCTCTCTTAAGCAATGCTTGGTTACCTGGTCCTGACCAATCACAACCAGCGCTCCCTGCCATGAAATCATCAAGATGAGGGTCCTGGCAACTGCGGACCAAGTTGGGAGCTAGCCTGGAGTTGGCAAGGGAGCCTGAGATAACCCATTGTGGAGCTATTCTGGCAGTTGGAACATGTCAAATAAGCTCATTAACCTAAAAGAAGGACGGTGGTTAGCAAGAGACTTAGAAGAGAGAATGAATCCATGTCCAGTGTTCCCTTGCCAAGGGCTAATGAGAGGAGATGTCTCCAGGGTGCATTTGTCTGTGAGTTTCTCCCAACACCCTCATTAGAACCAACGTGATTCTTTCTGAACATCTGCCGAAGGCACTATCCTTATCAGCTTAACTAGCATTTTGATTACTGCCAAATCTTTAGATACTAAAAGGCTCTTCAAAAATAGAGTGCTTTAGCTAATATGCTAATAAAATCTAGAATCATACAACAATATCTACAATTGCACATACTTAAACATAGATATTTGCTGACTCAAAAATTTCCATAATGTGTGTTGAGTTTATGGCTATACAGTACCCCTCCAAACTTTACACATGCTGCAGTGTTTGATAAACATTTTTGATTCAATAGGAAAGCTGTTATTTGGGGATTTAGGTAGTGGTGTATATGTAACATCCATTGCCAGGTGATCAGAGCTCAATCAATTAGGAATTTCCCTAAATCAGCAGGTTTGTATGAAGCTAGGAAAATTCTCATCTTCAGAAATTGTTAGACTTATCCCTAAGAATATAAGATTAAACAGAAATGAAGAGGAACTAACATTTATTGAGGACTTTCAATATGCCAAAAACTCTGCTAAGTGCTTTGACACTTTATTTAATAGTGTTATCAGTGCTTTGAGACAGATTTTATAGCCCCCCTTTTAGGAATGGATGAAACAAAGAAGGTCCTTATAGTTGTGCTCATTTTCCAGTGCTAGGAAGGTATTAAGGAGCAGAATCAGAGAGGAAACCTAGAGCTTTCTGCCTTCAAAGATCATAAAAAATTTTATGTAGCCTGTAAATATTTTGTCTTTACTAACTCTGTGGTGGTAAAATCAATACAAGAATGGGTAGAAAATAATAAGTCTCTATCAGGTACTGCAGAATCATGATTGACAAGTAGAATATCAAATCAGCAGATACTTACTGAGCACTGCTATATAGAAAGGATTGGACTAGCTGGATATCAAGGTCAACACCAGAAATATACAGTGATGGAATCACAACCCAGTCTTCATGAATTTAGTAAACAAGCTGTTGATGTGGGTCAATTTAAGCAACAGCTATAATAACAGTAATAAGAACAGAAAGACCATACTAAAATAATGGCAAAGTCTTGGGTGTTTGCATGTCCATGACTAGTACAGAGTTAGTTCAGAATAGAAAAGTCATTTTGGACTTGAACAGATTAGTTAACAGAGGCTTTGAGTTGGCTGAGGTAACTGGGACCTGGACAGGTGGAGCAGGGGGAAAATGTGTGAGCAGTTTGAGGGTCAGTACAGGTGGGAACGTAGCATGGCCGAGGCAGGAGCAGACCGTCCCACCCATCCTTGCTCCATTTCTCCAGAGAACTGTCTGCCTGCTCCATACTACCTTGCCTGGCTCTGCTCCTTACTTGCAAATGAGAAAGCATGTGTCACAATCTGTGCTTCTCTTTCCTTCTCATTTGATTTAAGGACAGAAATATTCAACAGAGGTTGATTTAAGCCATACACTATTCTAAAGTAGAATCTCTCACATTGCAACATAACCCACAGAATGAGCAAACTAATAGGAAAAAGGAAAAAAAGTTCATGGTAATGGATCAGAGTTTGTTCACTATATAAGTCAAAAGGATTACTGATGCAAAACTTATCAGATATTTTATTATTGCATCACCATGGTGCAGCTGTACCACAGAAATATCACCATGTAACAATTCCTTCGTCCTTTGGTTAAGTATTGGAATTGATAAATTGTGACTACTGGCTATTAGTCTTAAGTCAGTTATACCAAGGTCTCTGGACTCCTTTTCTAATAGTAAATCTACTCTGAAAGAAGAAAGGATTCTGCTTCTGACTTGCTCTCCATGCACCTGTTAGAGGCTAGAGAGCAGCTTCTTGCTTCAAGTCCTGCATGAGGTAGGATAGTTGTGGTCAGTCACCTCTGTTGATCGAAGTAAAATAAAAATGAATGAAGTAGAAGACTAATGCAGATCCTGCCCAGGTAAGAGATACAGGGGTCATGAGAACCATTCTTCTCTCTGAGTTATCTCATGGTTTCCAATTTGGCCTGCCTGTGAATTTTAAAAAATGTGCTTTAATTCTGCTTCAGGACTAAATATTTAGTTATTATATTCCCCTACCTAGAAAATACTCAAGGAAGACAAGGACTTTTTCTTTTAGTTTTGTTTTGTAGTGTATGTCTAGCACTTGAACAGTGCCCAGCACATAGTAGGTTCTCAATAAATGCTGAGGGAGAAAAGGCTAAAGCCACTGCCATTTGAGGACACTTGAACTCATCCCTTTGGCTAAAATACTCTTCTCCCAGTTATCACCATGGCTCCCTCCCACACTCCCTGTTTAGGTCTCTACTTAAGTGTCCCTTTCTAAGAAAAGTCTTCCCTGCACTGCCTACTCAGGAAGCAGCCTTTAGCTCTCTCCCTCTTTCCATACCTGACTTCACTTTTCTTCATAGTATTTACCCTCAGTAGACATTCTATTGTCTCTCTGTATGATTATTATGATTACTATTTTGGCACCAGGGATTGAATGTAGGGGCACTTTACCACTGAGTCACATCCTGAGCCCTTTCTATATTTTATTTAGAGACAGGGTCTCACTGAGTTGCTTAGGGCCTCTCTAAGTTTCTGAGGCTGATTTTGAACTCATGATCCTCCTGCCTCAGACTCCCAAGGAATATAGGCATGTGCCCCTGTGCCCAGCTGACTCTATGATTATTGACTTTCTTCCAGTATCAGTGCCTAGAACATAGTAAGGATTTAATAAATATTCATTAAAATACTGAAGATTGAGAATTGGACTTCTGCCTGTTCTAAACTTCTTGTGTTATTAGTACAATTTATTATCTTAAAAGGTTACATATAGTCAGAGCTCAGAAAGGCTGGTCTCTGGGTATGTGTGTGGATGTAAGTGTGTGAGTGTGTGAGAGAGAGTGTGTGTGTGTGTGTGTGTGTGAGAGAGAGAGAGAGAGAGAGAGACACGAAGAGAGAAATACCACTAAACATGACCAGGTGATTTGGGTATACAGGTAAGTAGGTAAGTGGTGAAGAAAAAAGGATGGATGAAAGGAAAAAGAGTTGGAAAGAGAGGACGAGGAAGATGAAAGGAAAGGAAGGCCAGAGAACACAAATTTCATGGAACTTGGGATGAGGCCCTGTAGCTTGCCTGGAGATCTACAGGCCCTGACTGCTTTTGTCATGGTATCTTCTTCTGAGATGTCTTTTTTTTCTTTTATTAAATTAAATAGTGGAAAACATGGTCTCATAATAACAATCAAATCTTATCTCCTTTCAAAAGTGGAACTTCTGGATTGCTATGATGCTGAAAATCCAAACCATAACATAGTATAGTGAAAACTGGGCCAAAGGGGGAGAGGCTTGGGTTTGAGCTCCAGCTCTGCCTCCTAGTAGTGTTTAACCTTGAGTGATTCACTTATTTATCTGGTCATTCCATCATTGGTCCAACCAATTAATCAGCCATCCATTTATCCATCCTTCCATCTATCTATCAAATCCATATAAGTGTTTGATAGGTGAATTAAATTGTTTCTCCATTTCTCTGTCTATAAAGGAGATAATAGCTACTCTGTTGCATTACTTAGAAGACTTTTTAAAATCCATGATACAAGCCCCATCTAACATTGAGTAGGTTCTCAATAAATATTAATACATTACCCACTTGCTACTCTCCCTACAAAACCATCTGTATAACACACACACACACAGTCTCACATTCTAATCATGAGTGTACACATCTTATTCCCTAACTTGCACATAAACTTTTCAGGGGCAAGGACTATATCTTGTGCCCAGTCTTCCTTGGGCATTATAAATTATAATGCCTGGGATTATAAATGCAGTGTAGTAAGTTTTTTTCTATTGGACACATATTAAGGTAACTCTCAGTATTTCTGCATTTCTCTTCCTCTCCTCCCTCCCTCTCCCATTTTGAGAATTTGGTCCATTAGTCTGTGTGATTTGGGAGGATCATCCATCAGTCACTGGATGCATGATCCACTTGAGACTGGGAAGGGTATTTCACCAATCTCAAGGACCCACTGACATTTCTGTTTCACTGGCTCAGTGAATTTGACCAGCTCTGCTGAAGCAGGAGTAATCTCTAAGCCTCTGGCACCTCCAGGTCAGCCCCTGGGGAACTGCCAATGAAGATAAATCCGAGAAGCAGCAGTAAATGTGACTCCTCCCCAGAGCACTTGAGCAAGACAGAGCTTGCTGGGCCAGGACAAAGGCCAAGTCCCGGCACCTCCAGATGGTCAGGCTCCTGACCCGTTCCCACCACCTCTTGCTTTTTTACCTGCTGCAAAGGGAGGCACGTGCAGGGCAGGTGTGTCTTTTCTCCTTGGCTTTTTCTGTTCCAGGTCAGAGTTATGAAGAGCTGGGTTTATTTTGCTCTTCGGATGTCTCTCTTGAACATCATATCTTTTAATTAAATGTTCTGAAATCACACCTGCATGGTTAGGGGAACAGAGAGAGATGCAGATCAAGTGAACATATTCCATCCGGGAGGGCTGTGCGTAAACACCACACATATACCTGACGAAGGTAGTCAAGGTCATTTTTCCAAACTTATTTTAATAAAAGGAGTTTCCGTATAGTAAGCATAATATTTATGCAGACTACACTAGGAAACTCCTCTATACAAAGAGGTTTTCATGCTTGACTTCATGTTAGCCTCGTAAATCCCTGAGGGATTTAGTATTACTACCACCATCACCTACCTGTGGAAAGTGAGCTCAAGAAATGGGCTTAATTTATTCTACTTCCTAGGTGTCAGACAAATTGAGCCTGAATTTTTCTATCTCCAAAGCTCATCTTCCTTAGCCAGAGGGGTCATTTTCTGTTCTGCAAGTTATATGCCACATACTTCCCCCCTTAGACCGTAATCATTGCTTTACCTCCATCCACCTTCACCTACCTGCCTTCTTACCTCTATTTACCTGTAGAAGGTAAAAGTTTTCTCCATCATTTAATATCTCTCTAAAAATCAGAATTTACCACCCAGATACAGTTTCCCTGGTACTTAATTAGAACTTCCACCATGATGTTTCTTCTCTTTTCTTTTTTTGCAGTGCTGGAGATGGAACCCAGGGCCTCATGCATGCTAGGCAAATGCTTTACCACTGAGCTACATCCTAGTTCATGATGTTTCTTCTTACTGCATATTTCAGGTGTGTATGTGCTGCTATTATTTTGTACACTTATGAAATTTCCTTCCCAGAAATATGTTTCATTTATTTCATACCCCTCAGAATATGCTGTGAATAGAAAGAACATTAAGGAAATGACCGAGAATGAAGGAGAAAAAGAGATGAAGCAAATAAAGTTTTTGAGCATAAGGGAGTGTCACATGTCACATCTAAGGGTCCCATAGATCAGTCAGTTGTTTATCAAACTGCTTCATGTTTCTCCTGGGTGTGGAGCTGGATTATATTTCCAGCTTCCTTTGTGGTCAGGTGTGGCCTGTGACTGACGGAGTCCTGTCCCACATCCTTCTGCCTACCAATCCTTTCTGTTGCCTCATGCCTGCTGGATGTTGATGATCATGATGGCTTTGTTCATTGTATGTTGATAATGTCAGAGCTCATCACCTTGGACCCCTAATGACTGAAGCAGAGCATGCTTTCTGTCCCCCAAGTCCACTCTCAGTGAGTGAAAAATAATACATTATATAGTATTGTATTAATCCACTATTATTTTAGCATTTAAATACCCAAATATTTAAAGAGACATGTATTATCACCAACATGATCAAGTGGAAGTGGTTCCCCTTTTCAGCTGTGCAAAGCGGCTTCACTGTCCATTACCTGGTATAAAAGGTGGGATGTGCAGTGCGGGTGTGTCTTTCCTCCTTGGTTTTTTTTGGTCTGACTCAACATTCAGATTGGCCTGCATATTTTTTCCCTTTCTTGGCTTCTTTTTGAGATCACAGTCCTTAATGAACTGGTCTGAAAGATCATCTGCTTTTGACAGGATATGAAGAAAAAAAGAAGAAGAATATAATAACATGAGTGAGGGTTAGTCACACACTGGGAGCAGAGGTCATCTGATCTGAAAAAGGAAAATGTTTATAATTTTGTCTCTTCAACAGAGGACTTGAGTAGACTTATAAAATAGTCTTCTCAAGTATAGAACAGAATAGAAAGGAAGGAAAACGGGAATTCTGTGAAACCCCAAATTAAGAGAACTTGAGCAAGACAAAGAGGAACGTCAAAATATGGTCAGGAAAACCTTGGAGTGGGTTTGGGTTGTTCCTGATGGGGTCGGCTCACTGTACTAATGCTCAATTTCCTTTGCCCAAGGCTTGCTCTCTTTAGAGACCCCAAGGGTCAGCGTGGAACCTGAAGCTCCCTTGGTCTTGGGAAGTTTCCCCAGGGTTCTCAGTAAATTCCCCAGACTCCTTTATTTCTGGGGGCAGCCCTGATGGTTCACATGTGGGCTCCATCGTTTGTGTTTTCACTTGTCTTTTCCCTGACCTGGCAGCTCTCCTATTTGCCCATTCGGACCTCAGCCCTTTTGTCGCCCTCGTTCATTGTTCCCAATGATTCATCTGTTGCTGTATTCAGAGTCTTCCTGGAGATACAGGATTGCATGCTTTCGTGCAATTTTATTTTTAATTGCTCCTCCCTTCAATAAGTGCATGTTGAATGAGAATCGGGTATGCTGTGTTCAAGACCTAACTCTCTTGTTTGCCAGTTGTGGGAGCTTGGCCTTAATTCCTAGGAATTTTAATAGTCTTTCAATATTTAAATCAAGGACAATATTAAATCAGTGTGTATATGTGTGTGTGAGAGAAAAAGAGGGAGAGAGAGAAGTGTTCAATTTGCTTATGTTTGCAAAGCATCTGATACATTTGATATATGTCACACGTTTTAAAAGAATATTCCCTCTGCCATTGCTCAGCCCCTAACCTTCCTCCAGGCCAAGAGGAAAGTCCTATCTTCATCAGTGTTTCCATGCAAATTCTCAGCCCCTGCTGAGCCCCTAACCTTCTGCCATTGCTCAGCCCCTAACCTTCCTCCAGGCCAAGAGGAAAGTCCTATCTTCATCAGTGTTTCCATGCAAATTCCAGTCATGTCTGTCCTTTTTCATTTGCTGAATATTCACAGAATTTTTTCTCAGGTAACACCTTCAAAGGTATTAAAGGTGACAAATGATAAAGCCCTAGTATGAACCATCAGGAGGAGTCTTCTGGCCGTAGAAATGAAGGCGAGTAAGGAATTTACTGGTGTAGTTCTTATTTGTGCAGATTTTCTCTTCCTTTTTAATGACAGTATCTTGTCGTTCGTCTCCTTAACAATAATTGTTTGCTGAATGTATACTTGAATGAAAGGACTCCAATATACTTAGCATAAGGAGCTATTCTGTTAGGATTCAGAGCCCAATTCCACATAAACAACCAAGTTATTTGCTTTCTCTGGAAACTCTCAACCATGACCTGAACCAACATGGGGACATTCAGAGGTTAATTGGGTTGTTCAGATCCCTGCCTCTCCCTCCCTCTCTCCTTTCCTTCCTTCCCCTCCCCTCTTTCTCTTTCCTTTCTGTTTCTTTTTAAGGAAAATATTCAGGTAAATTTCTTTGAAACATTGAGAATTAAATAGGTCAAATCTCTTCATTTTAGTTTTGTGGATCTGGACATAACCTGTGTCGTTCATTCATTTATTAAGCCAATGTTTATTAAACTCCTAGTGTATACAAGGCCCTACTAGAGTCTAGCAATAAAAGGACAAGTAAATTGTTCTTGCCTTCAAGTTTTATGGCTTATTGAGCTTTTATGGGTCTGAAATATCCTTTGTTTTAGAAAATTCAACATGCCTGAGGAAACCACCATCACTTAGTACCCATACATCATTATGCCTGTATTATCAAAAGATCACTATACATAACCCCCAAATCCAATAGAATTATTCTCCTCAGTCACATTTCATAGTAATAAACATTTCCTTTACCTGAAAGATTTTGATAATTTCATCCAATCATCTCCATTTAATAAACATTTATTGATGTTGTGCTATGTACAAGGCATTGGATTATATGAAGTTTACACACACACACACACACACAAAATTGGTAAAGAAGCCTTTACTGATTGCCAGTATGTACTAGGAGATTCCATGTCATCCCAGCACACAGGATTGGCTAACACTTTTTCTGATTCATCTCTGCCTGTGCTTTCCCAGTTGTTAAACACTAATATCATTCCTGAACATATCATCTCATTTAATTCCAAAAGAAGCCTACCAAAACAGTATACTATTATCCCTAATTTGCAGATAAGGAAAGAGAGGCTCAGAACGTCAAATAAAAGGCAGAGGGGTACACTGATGGCAGGTTATGGGAACAGAATTAAACCCAGGCTCTTGGAATTGTGAGTATTAATGACTGGTGGAAAAAGCAATTCCTAAAATGTGTTCTCCCACAGCACAATTGATATCCCCCATATTATCCATGCCATAGGTATGAATGAATGAATGAGTGAATGAATGAATGTTGTTAAGAATGAGTGTTGCCCAGCTGTGGGGTCTCTGTAGGCACAGCCTGGAAATGTACCTGTCAGGGGCGTGAGCCACATTTGACCCTAAGGCACTACTCTGCACACAGTACACCGAGCAAGACATTTGCTTCAGTTTATACTTTTACTTCAATTGCATTTTTCCCCACTTTTGGAGAAATTCTGAACATAAAATATCTTGATGGCAAATGAGGAGTGGGGAGAGGAGGGGGGAGTCATAACCAGGCAAGGCATAAACAAAGGCTATGAATATGCAAAAGGGCTATCTATCAAAAGTCTGAGTGTCTCATTTTTAGAAATGGGTAGAGGCAGAAATGTTTCTGGTATTTTCATTACAAAGGTTATGCAAAAAGTCAGTTCTGGAAAGGAAACAGATTGACAATAAAACAGAAAAAGGCTATTTAAAATTCTGTCTTGATAGGCAAAGAGAGATATTTGAAATATTTTATTGGCACTGCACATGGGGTGTAAGTGTGCCGGGAAATACTGGAAACAAGCTCTACTGCCACATCCCATTTATTGCCTCAAAAATGCTCTGCCTGGGACTCTAGCAGATCCACAAAAGAGGACAACGCGTCCTCTCTTTCTTTCTCTTTAACTCTAATGAACATGTCCCCAGTGCTTCAGCTAATATTTACATGGCAGACCCCACAGACCCATGGCTATTTGCCCATCCATCTGGTGTTGGCTGTCACCAGAAGGCACAGTCTATCAGGTTTCAGGGGCCTCTCTCTGACTTGCCTGCAAACCGTATGGCAGAAACAACCCTTTCTGACTTCCATGACTGACGTTCACAGTGGAGCACTTACCTAAGTGGCTGTAACGAGGGTCTAGTTTGTCCAGTCTGTCTTCTGAGAGCTCCAGCGGCTGCATTTGCTCAGTGGACATCATCAAAGGAGAGTGGGTGTATTTCTTACACTACAAATGTGTAAGAAACAGTCTGTAAGTGTGCCCTTGGCTCATCCATTCATTCACTTATTAAATAATTATGTTTATTACTTACTATTATTTCCCAACTCAATCTTATTTTTAAGTCTGCTTCTTATACTTAGGTACAAAACTTGAAGCCAAAATAAAATGGATTACACACCCACACATGCATGCACACAGATTTATTTGCTAATTGTCATATACAAAATGCTCAGTGTTTTCCCCCTTTCAGAGGCATTTTAAGAATTTCAGAATAAATACTTAGACCAATTCTGAGTTAGAAATGAGTTAGTCGAGAGTTATAGAAAACCTTAATTGAACTTTGCTTATATTTTGTCAGCTGAGTCCTACAAAGAAGGATTATGTCTATTTCACAGATGAAGAAACTGAGGCTCACAAAGTTTACCTAATTTACTTAGTCATGCATCTATTAAATTTCCAAGCCTAGATCCCAATCTAGTTCTACAGACTTCACTAGACACTCACATCTCTTAACAACGAAGTGACTCATTGAATCCAAATTTAACAAGGCTTCTAATTTTCCACCATTATATCTTATAACTATAAGGTAATGAGACTGCTTCCCAGTCCATATTATGAGGGTGGTAGAGATGTGCTAGGAGAACATATAGGCCTCAAATGGATCTTCATTTTCTCCCTAGGGATTCCTGACATGAGAGTAGGACTGTCTCCCTCCCCTTATCCTCCATTTTTCCTGAACCACAATTCCATTTGAACTTTCCAGAGCCATTAGATATAGCCATTGCCCAAGAGGAGTGCAAATCCAGGACTGACATGCATCAGGTCTGAATGAAAAATGCATTAGCTGAGATTTATAGGAAATCTTCCTTAGAGTCTGTTCAAATTCTGTTTCTTAAGTTTCTTTCTGATGTTCTCTCTGATAATTTATCACTCAGTCCTACAATAGCAAGAATCATGGGGGAAGAACAAATACGTTTAAATTGTCTCAGCTGAGAGGTTCTCTTGAGATTGCTGGACCTGTGGTGCACAGAGGCACACAGAGACCAGTTGTGCTAATGTTTCAAGCTCCTAGAATGAGCTTGATTCAGTTGTCTTCTGAGGAATAAGCCAGTGTTCTCAGGAAAGGCTGGAGGGCTTCTCCCCCTGTGAGCTGAGATCATTGCGTAGCAGATGGAGCTATTAACTGATCACTTGAGCCTGGCTTTTAGTGTCACTCTGGGCAGACTGATTGTACTATGTGACTTCAGCAGAAATCAATGCAGACCATTGTTCTTAGTGTATATAGAGACGGCCAACTCCTGGGGACCATAAAGGAGTGTGCTGTTATCTCAGGTAGTCCCCTACCTTGTCTTTCATGAAGAGAGCTATGGGAGACCACTCAGAAGGGGGTTCTGTGCTGAGGTCTCAACGCAAAGTTACAGCCTCAGTTGGGGATCTTTGCACCTAATTCACCAATCTTTCTCCTCTCTGGGCAGTCATGGGTCCAGTCATAGATGTTGTGCAAAAAACCACTCCATGGAGGATCTGACCCACATAGTCATTCTTCAGAAGAAGCACCCAAGGCTCAGAGAAGTTAAACTGACCTGTTGTTAGTTATGCACTCATGGTCAGAGCCATTATTTGGACTTGGATTCCTGGTCCTATCTGGCAATTGTGCCTCTTCTTCTGACCAACCTAAGATATCTCTTCTTCATGCTTGGGTCATGTGGCTGCCCCCATGTGTCCAGTAGCTGATTATTTAATTTGCACACAGGTTTTCAAGACAGTAAACCTGGGTTCAATCTCAGCTCAGTTAATAACTAAAAAGCTGTGTGACTTTGATGAAGTTACTAAATATTAATGATGTAGTAAGGGTAAATGAAGCCCAAGCCCGATATAGTCATTTTTACCCTCTCTTCCTGGAAGCTATGATTAAAATTGCAAAGACTGGCTTCTTTGTTATGCCCCCTAGACTGACACCCAGGGACATATGGCCTTCTCTGCTCTCCCCCCTCAACTGTCACGTTTACTCAGTTTTCTTATTTTTAAACAGAAATAATATCTGCCTCATAGAATCCCTGTGTAGTTCCCCGCTTAGCACATTGTAGCCACTCTTCAGGTGACAGACCTTATTGCATACTGTGGTGTACACCACACTAGGTAGCTGTGTAAGTGGAAAATTCTAAGAAACAATAGAACATTTTGTTTTCAACAATTCAAATGCACTTTCATCTGAACAAAGCAGCCCTGACATCACCAGACCAGAGAAGGAAGAAGCTGCCCCAGGTCGATCAGTTCTACATGTTAGAGGGCCCTGGACAAGCTAGGGCAGCTAGAGATTCCTCAGGAGACTGACAGGTGCTGCTTCCGCAAGGCAGCCCATATTTTGGACAGGGAAAACAAACACTATTTTAAATCAGTGTGAACCAGCAGGATTATTTGCAAAGGAGCTGAGAGATGATTTCCAGATTTGAGATGGAAAAATATTTCCATCCCCTAAATTTTTCATGTTTGGTGGAACACATGCTGCCCATGGGGTTATGTCATTGTGACCTTCCCGTCAGAAACTCCATAAAGAACAGGTGCTTGGAGGGGAGAGCTATTTGGAATGTGTATCGTCTTATTGATTACCGTCACTGCACCTGCTTGTTGAGTGTTGGTATGAACCACCACCTTCTTCACTCTCCACTTGCTTTGTCAGAGAGAAGGGTGTTCTTTTTTTTTTTAATTTTTTTTTTAGTTGTAGATGGACACAATGCCTTTATTTTGTTTACTTATTTTTATGTGGTGCTGAGGATCGAACCCAGTGCCTCACACATGCTAGGCAAGTGCTCTGCCACTGAGCCACAACCCCAGCCCGAGAAGGGTGTTCTTCATGAGCAAACCATTGTAAGACATAAGCCTATTTCTTGAACTAAGAAAGGGGATATTTCCAATTCTAGCTCCTGACTCTCCTGTGTATTCATTCTCCCTCCAAGCAGGCATCATACAAGGACACTGCCGTAGTTGAGCTACCCAGGGAAGTGTCCATCACCTCTTTTAGCAGCTCTCTATCATTTGGGATTTTGGGAGGTACCAGTTCTTCCCTTTATACCTAAGGTCCTCTGGGTCTTTAGATTGCAACCCCAAAGCTAGGGCATTCAGTGGCACTTGTTGATGGAGTTTGGGGCTATCCCATAAACTGTCTCTAGTAGAAAGAATTGTGATCTTTCAATATCCTCTTGCCACTTCTGATTCAGCATGATCTCTGAATTTTAACACAGTGGTGGCTTGTACTGCTCTGTGACTGTCAATTGGCCCACCCATCCTCACTTGATGGACTTAAAGTCAATTGCTGTGGAAATCAGGGTATTTTTATTATGTAATACCACTGAGGGTCCTTAGGGAGCACCAGGATAGCACCCATTTTTTTCTGCAGCTAAATATGAATCTTCACACTGAATGGTGTCAAGCATGGACCCCATGACGATTCAGGTTTGGCTACCAAACAACTTTGTTGAGCTTCACAAAAACAGTGTCAGATTTTTATGGTTTTCAGAAATTTTCAGATTTCTTATTTAGAGAATAAAGGATCGTGGATCTGTATTCTTTTCCTGGGTGATTGGGAGAATGAGCAAAGCATGTACAAGAAAGAGATCAGGAGTTGTAATTTCAGGATCTGAGGGAGGTTTGCAGGGACCCAGATGCTAAACTCTTGCAACTTCCTGATTAATCCTTTTCCCAAGGGACAAAAGCCTTTCTTTTCACAGACACACTTATAAAAGCAAATACCACTGAGAGAGGAGATCTATAAATGGATGTCACAGTTCTCAGCAAATGTTAATGGCAAAGGCCACCTAACCTTTTGAGAAGAGGAACTGAAAGGGCTAAGGAACTGGATGCCTAGGCAGGAACTCCAAGAAGTTGCAGCAGGGCAACCAAGCCTGAGGACATGTTTTGCTGAGACCAGCCTCCATTATCTCAGGCTAGTTCTATTTCAGGAGGACCACAGTGCTCTCTCTGCAGCTGGACGAGATTAGTCAGTTCAGTTTGAGGTCAGAAGCTGGTCTGGGAACTTTGTCTTTTGAGACTGAGTACGTTTCTCAGCTGAATGTAAGGATATAGTTTAATCATGGGCAGAAAGTTCCTCTCTGACCGTAAACCTCGAATGCTCTGAGGCAACCCGAAGCAGAAGCAAATGCTTGGTTGCTTATCCCTCTCTAACTTGGTGAACTTGGGAAAGCCATGTGTTCTCTTGGAAACTTAGCCTTTACATCTATAAATCGGGGATGCTAGCGCCTGTTCTTCAGCGTCATTGAGAATATTAACAATATATATGTGGACAGCACCCAGCCTGGGACCCAGAGCATGCTAACACTTTCATGAGCGTGAGCTGCCTTCTTTACACTCTTAGTCTTGTGATTATGATGCCTATATCTACGATGGTCTAAAGTGATTTTCAGAATAATCTTACTCCATGCCTGGCCCTCTCTAAAACTGTTAATAAGATTAGAACATTTCAAGGCACAAACCAATGGCAGAACACCCACTTCCAGATCTTAAGCACATAGCGATTCTCTTTAGCAAGTGGATAGTTGGATGAGCTGATAGTACTTTAAAGAATATTTCCAAAGTAATCAGGTCTAGATTTACTTGATATAATCAAATGTTTCAAAAATGGCAATTGCCACCCAACGTGGTGTCTGGTTAATTCCCCTTCTAGCTAGGTACAATTCATATCCTTTGCTAACCCTCTCTTTAACCTGAGAAATTCAGGCCAAAGAGTACCACGTTTAAAAATCAAATTTGTTCATTAAGAAGATCTAAATCTGCAGTATTCCTCAAGGAGTGACTGACTTGAAGTAGGGCATGCAGATGATTTTGGACAAGTGTACTTTGCCCAGCCTGGTAAGCTGAGACTCATTGTGTTGTGTGAATACGCAGATACACCAGCGCTTATCTTGAAACTTTACAATTTAGTTTGTGATGGTACAGGCTTTCACAAAACTCAGAACCCCACCTCTCTTGGAAAAAAAATGATATGAAAGTAGTGACTTCTGCTCCCCACCACGCCCCAGCTTAGCCATGCTCCATAAAGCCCAAACTCAGTGCCTCTAGCTACAGCCTTCTTTGTCTCAGCAACCACAAAGAAGCTGTAACTTATTGGAAACTTGCTTTGCTCACCACACAAGTTCATGGAAGAAAAAAATCCAAAGCACTTACCAATCAGTGAGGGCCCTGGGATGAGAAGGCCAGAGACTAGGAGGGAGGCTTGCCGGTTCACTGAGGCTGGCTGGCTTCTCTGCAGCAGAGGCTGCTGCTGCCCGGCTCCAGCTCCTCTTATCTAGGGACCAGCTGCTGCTGTTGCTATGGGGATGCTCTGCTTCTCAGGCGCCAGGGCAAGGGGGATGGAGAGAGAGAAAGGACTAACCTTGCCTTCATCGGCACTGTTCTCAACAGCAATAATTGAATATTAGAAAAGCAAAATGCACAGAGTCCTGCTTTGGGTTTCCAGTGTGCAAGCCAGAGAAATTCAGATGAAGAAGCTCATCCTTAAAGCCCTCTAACAGTCCAGCAATATTTTCTTTTTTGCCTGATATTACAAATATGGAAACTGAGGCACAGGGAGGTTAAGTGACTTGACCTGAAGGTGCCACAGCAAATTTTAAATTGACTCTCAAATCAGTTTAAATTTAAGTTCACAGGACTTTTGCTCACCTCTACTGTCTCTTAGAGTAATATGATGATGAGTAAAGGAAAAATATCAGTAGCAATCGCTAATGTTGACATGTTAATATTCCCATACATCAGACACTTTTCCAAAGTCTTCACATGTATCAACTCATTTAATCCTAAAACAACCTTGTGAGATGAGTGACTGTGATCCCCATTATAATGATGAGGAAACTGGGGCCCAGAGTGGTCAAATCATCTGCCTAAGTTCTCACCACTCCTAAATGCCAGAGTTGGGGTTTAAACCTGGCAATTGGATGCTAAGTCCATGCTCTTAACTACTTTGCGATACTGCTCCCCAAAGAACGTTCTAAATAGCACAACGGCAAAGAAAGCACCTCCTGACTATGCAGGTTGGGACAGGGAAGCCAGGAAAAAAATTGCTGCTTCAAAGGAACTGAACCAAAGGTTCCAATATTAGGAACACACACGTACTCACCCTTTGGGGCCAAAGGGTGTTTAAGTAAGGGTGCTTCGTATCAGCTCACGGGAAGAAAACTCACCGTGAGCTCTCTGTGCTGATTGGAGGAGCGACAGCTTGCAGCCATTGCTCTGAGCAACTTCATGCAGTGAAGACAGTCCCAGAGACCAGGTAGGGATTAGTACAGACTGGGGGGGCTTGAGACCTCCAAAGGCAGCCCAGACAACACCCAACGACACCTGAGAGATACGTTTGCACAGATGTCGTATCATTATCAGGCATTGTTTCCTTCCGGGAGGTCACGTGTAGTACAGGTCTTGGGCAGTCACTTTGTGGTTTTAGCCCCTTTCCCCCTGCTTGTCACTGGTAATGGGTGGTAGATGCTTGCATTCCATTGGCTAGCACTCTACATAACAGAGCTGGAACCACAGAAAACTTGTTTTGAGGTTGACTTCCAGGGTTAGGATTTCTTTAGAAGCCATGGTAACAAGTTGGCAGGAAGTGGGTATCCTTGTCTGATTCACTTGGTTGCTTTCTTTTTGGAACCTTCTGAAAAGAAATGGAGGATGCCCAGAGGTACGACTCCTGGTCAGGAAGGAGGGTCCAGGTTTCGTGGAACAGCGCCTACATACAGCCCTCTGTTCCCAGCTGCCTGCTCCATCTTGTCAATCAGCCTGGTGGGGCACTGTGTGAGCAGCAACTTCATCCAACCTAAGTGGAAAAGATACACTTTCCTCCTAAACGCTTAGCTTATTCTTTTTAAGTGTAACCTTGTTGAAATGATTGTAGATTCACATATATGCAGTTGTAAGAATTACTAATGGAAGAACACTTGTACACTTTTCCCAATAGCAGCAGTGTGCAACACTATAGTGCAATAATGAAACCTGAATATTGACAGTGATACAGACAGAAACAGAGTATTTTCACCACCACAAGGCTCCCTCATCTGCCCTTACATAGCACACCCATTTCCTTCCTTCTCATCTTCTCCAGCCCCATGGATTCCTTAACATTGGTAACTACTAATCTGTCCTCCATTTCTTTAATGTTGTCATTTCAAAAAAGTTATAAAAATGGAATCATAGTGTGTGACCTTTTGGGGTTGACTTTTTTTCATTCAGCATTATTCCATGGAGATTCGTCCAGGTGGTTGCCTGCATTAGATGTGCTCCTTTTTTATTGCTGAGTAGTATTCTGGGGTATGTACCAGTTTGCTTTATTCACCTGTTATAGAACATCTGAGTTATTCTCAATATTGGGCTGTAACAAATAAAGCTGCTATGAATATATGTATAGAGGCATTTGTAAGAACAAAATCATCATTTCTCTGGGATGAAAGACAAATGCAATTTTCAGGCATTGCATGTTTAATTTTATGATACCATAAAGTAGTTGGACTGTTTTCTAATCTCACCAGCAATGTATGATTGCTCTAGTTTCTCTGAATCTTCACCAGCATTTTGTATTGTCACTTTTTTTTTTTTGTTTTTTTGCTTACTGAGGGCTACTCAACCACTGAGCACATCCCCAACCCCTTTGTATTTTATTTAGAGACAGGGTCTCACTGAGTTGCTTAGTGCCTTTCTGTTGCTGAGGCTGGCTTTGAACTCCTCCTAATCCTGCTGTCTCAGCCTCCTGAGCAGCTGGGATTGCAGTCATGCACCACCACGTCCGGCTGGAGACACTTTTCAAAAAGTCAGTCTCATAGGTATGCATAAATATCTCATTGTAGTTTTAATTTGCATTCCCTGGATGGCTCATGATACTAAACATCTTTTATGTGCTTATTTGTCACCTGTGTATTTTATTTGTGAAATGTTTCTTTATGTCTTTTATTTGCTTTCTAATCCTATTTAAAGTTTTGTTGTTGAATTTTCAAAGTTCTTTATATATTCTGGATACTAATACTTTGTCAGAAATATAGTTAGCAAATATTTACTCTCAATTTGTAACTTGTCTTCTTAACCTTTGAATAGTATCTTTCATAAAGCAAAAGTTTTCAATTTTTATGAAGTGTAATTTATCAATAAATTAATTTCAAAGCATGTATTGAGAGAGTTCCCAAAAGGAGCTGAACTATTTTAAGGTATTTTAGCCTGAGGATTTTAAGGAACCCTTTTGTTACTTCCTCCTTATTTTATTTTAGGAGAGACGTGTATACTTCCCTCAAGTTCAGGTTGTTGCTGTTGTTGATTTTTTCAAGACCTTCTACATGCACTTTAATTGATTTTGTCCCTCCCCCTTCTAAGACAGATGTAAACAGCAACTGAGATGGCAGATGGTCATGTAAATCTATACCTCAGAGAGTTCTAAATAATATCTATATGCGTGCAGTGCTGAAGTCATAGACCCTGGGCCTACAGTGCTCCCAGGGTAAAGGCAAGGAGCCATTGTGTCCATGACATGATTTGTAGATCCAAAGGCCCTCTGCTCTGCGGCTGAATTGGCTTCTGGCTTCTTTCCTGATGGATGCCTAGCATTAAGTAACTAGCATTAAATAAATCCATTTTCATTTTAATCACAAATATCCCATCCTTATCAAATAGACCCATCACAGTGATGAACATTTCCAGATGATTTATTTTAGTCAATAATCTCTAAAATGTCTACTTGAAAGATTTGCCTTAAAAGTCAATCTGGAAGTTTCTGTGTTGATGGGCGATAGGGCTCTCTCTGACTTTACAGGGGTTGGTGGGGTGGAAGGAGGAGGCTAATATTTTCAGGCTGGATTTATCCAGAAATCTTGCTGGATTTCCTTGAATGTCTCCATCAGCCTCTCATAGAGAGAATTAGCTGTTTTAGATCAATATCATCTGGTAAACAAGTGTCCATGTCTTTGCTTTGGGCATTTTTGAACACATTTTAACTCTTGATAACGGGAGGCTATTTGAGTCAATCTATAAGAAAACATAATATCATTTATTGCTATTTCATTGAAATAAAAATATGGAACACTTTCACTCTTTCATATCAATTGTGTTATACTTAATAAGTACCTAATAGAATAAGGGAAAAAGTGAAT
Source organism: Geosciurus inauris (assembly GCA_004024805.1). Taxonomy (NCBI): domain Eukaryota; kingdom Metazoa; phylum Chordata; class Mammalia; order Rodentia; family Sciuridae; genus Geosciurus; species Geosciurus inauris. The sequence continues at coordinate 244,841 of PVHX01000228.1, forward strand.
ACTTTCCTTTTCCGTGTCTATTTCAATGGCAATTTGCACGGAAATGATAGATTCACAGGTAGTTGTAAATGATAATACAGAGAGATAGATCCCCTGTATATTGTGTTTAATAGTGACATTTTGTAAAATTATGTGAGAATATCATACTATGTCAATCAGCATTATTCTGTGGACATTTATTGAAGGTTTTGCAGATATTATCAGTAGCTCATTCTTTTTTTTTGGTTGAGAAATATTCCATGTTATGAATATACCACAGTTTGTCCATCCAGTCACCTGTGGAAGGATACTGGGCTGATTCAAGTTTCACTTATTGCAAACAAAGATGCTAGGAACAATTGTGTACATGTTTTTGTGTGAATGTAATTTTAACTATCCCTGGGATTAATGCCCAAGAGTGCAATTGCTGGTCCACTGGGTACTGCATGTTTGATTTTATAACAAATTACCCAGCTGTTTTCTGGAATAGGACCATTTTTCATCCCCACCAGCAATATGTGAGTGAGCTGGTCTCTCTGCGTCCTCCCTAGTATTTAGTGCTCTCACTACTTTTTATTTTAGCCATTTTGATTGGTGTGAAGTGCTATCTCTTGGAGTTCTTGTTTTATTTATTTATTTATTTATTTTTACTACACCATTATTCTTTCTTATTTGTTCTTTTTAGATATACATGACAGCAAAGTGTATTTTGACATGTTATACATACATGGAGTATAACTTTCCATTCTTGCAGTTGTACATGATGTGGAGTTACATGGGTCGGGTATTGAATGTGAACACAAGGAAGTTGTATGTCCAATTCATTCTATTGACTGAATTCATTCCCATTCCCCCTCCCTTCCCTTCATTACCCTTTGTCTAATCCACTTCATTTGCATTTCTTTGATGGCTAATGATATTGAACATGTTTTCATGTATTTGTTTCCATCTTATATCCTCTTCAGCAAAATGTGTCTTCATTTCACTTTCTATTTTCTATACCATCTTGTCTAGATGAGAGGTCTCCCTTTTATATGTTTAAAACATGATAAATTGTCCAAATGTTCCATATTTAGTTGAGTGATTACTATGTACCAGACAGTTCTAAAGCACCTAAGTACAGGACTATTTAATCTTTATAACAGCCCTACCCATAGGGATTGTAATTATCATCTCCCCTTTAGGGATAAATTAAGGCACAAAGAGGTTAAGCACACAGCTAAGAAGCTGTAGAGACAAGATTCAATCCCAGTCTGTCTCCAGCATCTGTGCCCTAAACCACTGGCCAGATTGTAATTTGAAAGCTGCTTGAGAGATAGAGAATGGGGACTCATTTCAGGGAAAGTCACTTTCAACAAGGTCTAAGAAGACATCTAGCTAAAAATTGAACTTGTTATGATTACTGTTGCCTCTGTTTTCTTAGTGGATTCTACTAACATGTGGGCTTCTCTGCGAAGCCCTGAAACATATACCATGAGTCAGAAAAAGCAGTAACCAATTTTTGGCCTCAAAGAACTGACAAGGAGTACATTTATTCAATTGTTGTTTACTGAAGATTAACTTGGTGTTAGAGAGTTAAAATAAACAACCTGTGGCACCCTTTTTTTAAAAGCTCATAACCTGGGGGAAGTTCATGCATAAAATTATCATAAGGTGCATTGAGTTCTCTAGCAGAAATATGATCAGGAGTTGCTTTTTTTTTCTAATGGGATTTGAACCCAAGGGCACTTTACCACTGAGCTATGTCCCTAGCACCTTTTATTTTTTGTATTTACTAGGAACATTTCAAGACAGAGTCTTACTAAATTGCCTAGGGCCTCGCTAAATTGCAGAGGCTGGACACGAACTCATGATCCTCCTGCCTCAGCCTCCCAAGTTGCTGGGATTATAGGTGTGCACCACCATACCAGGCTGATCAAGTATTTTAAAAACACAGAGCAAGAAGCAAGACTTTATTTCTGGGGAGATATGCAAGAGTGGTTGAAAAAAGGAGGACTTTGCATGAAAGAAAAGATAATCTAGAGTGAGAAGTAATATGATATCTCTGCATCCATCCATCCATACATCCATCTATCCATCCATCCATCTACTGAACCATATGGAATTCTATACAGGTGGGGTTAGATACTGTAGATTCAATGCTGTATAAAATACACTGCCACCACAATCTCAAAGTCCTTTGCATGGAAAGTGGCAGGAGAAGATGGCAAAGTCCAGCCAACTTTTGAAAGTTGGCAGAAGACAGCAATTATTTACCTGCCCTATTTAGACAAAGTTCTAATCTTTCAGCAGGGGCAGTGCCATATAGTTTCAAGAAACATCAAATTATAAATAAACCTTTGGATTGTTCCTGATGTTTTGGTCTCGACCATACCATCTCCTTGGGAATGTGAACTAATCTCCTTTAAGTGGTGTGGGCTGGTCCCTACTTCCTAATGTCAGTCACTGACTTGAATATATTTAAGGATGCACCACTTATCTGACAGGACCTGTCATTGAAGCTTTTGATGATTGGGCATTTGATCTGTAAGATGTATCCATTTTCCATTCCCCACTCCCATTTATTTTTTTAATCTTATCTCTTTCCCTTCATTTTTCTTTCATTTCCCATAACTGATTCAGTTCTGTGCTTTGTTCCACAAAGGTACCATCTTTCCATCTAGCCTCCTGTTGCTGGTCTCTATTGCTTTGTCTGATTTGATGGGGATCCAGAGACATAAGGTCCTTAAGAACATTCTCTCCAAAGGGACCATACCATAGTCACACTGACCTTGAGCACTGTTCTGATTCAAAGGACCACAAACACACTCTGACCTAAGTACCTTTTATGAAGTCCTCACTCCAATCTTTTGACTACATTCTGGTTGATTCTCATCATATCTCCACTAAGTGCATCCTCTTGTGTTATGTGACAAGTGTAAAACCTGATTTTCAGAGACCTGGGTGGCTTGCCAATGTCACATAGCTACCAGGAGCGTGGGGGTGACTGGAAGCCAGAGTCTTTTCTCAGTGTTTCCCTTTATTTCACTCTGGAACTAGTGGGTCCCCAGCTGTCCCTGCATGGGCAGTCTCCTTGTGCTTCATGTTCTTCTCTTCTCTTACATTAATAAAATGGATCTGACCCATCATTTGCTCACTCATGAAAACCAAGCTGATTTTTTTTTTTTTTTTTGAGTAACATGTTCCCAAAGCTGGACATCTGGCTTCCGTATGAAACGGTGATCACTACTCAGCAGAACAGCAAGGGAGCCATGTGGCTTTTATTCAGTTAATAATCCAAAGCTTTGTTGGAATATTAATTCTACCACAGCTTCTCCGATGCTCGGTTAAGTAAGTGTTCTAAAGATGAGGAACATACTGGAAATGTGCTGACTCATGCAACCTAAAGTCATTAAGGGGCAGCCTGGACACTCTGGTTACTGCTTCCCTCTCACAGCACATGAGAACGAATGAGCCTGCAGAGAATGAATCTGCTGCCTTCTTTCCTCGCTTCTTTCCAGATAAGCTATTATAATTTTCCAAATCTGAGAAGTGCCTGGATTCTGAGAACTCTCCGCTAGAGAGGCAGCATAATAAAGGAACTGAGCCTTTTCCCCACTGTGTCGCCATGGCCTGTCCAACATTGCTGCGAGCATTCATATAAGACTGCCTTGTTGGAGGAAGCCAGCGAGGGAATTGATGTCAGCTACCAGATGGTGATAGCAGCAGACACAGCACACTGTTTATGGGGGCTTCTGAACACAGAGGGAGCAAGTACATATATTTTCCCAGAGGGCACATAGAATTTTAAGGTATGTGCAGTGTTGTTTAAAGCTTTTGTTGCTCAGAGAGAAGTGTTTAGATATGCAGGGTTATCATGTTTGAATTGTGCTACAAAATATTAATAAGTAAGTTCATTAACTCTCTAGGAGCATAAGGAAAAGTGTCGACTAAGGCTTTTATGATGTGAAAAAAATCTTTCTAAAGTTTTAGGACTGTGCCTCTTTGGTTTCGACTGTATGAAAAATGACACACAATTTAGGAAAATGTGAAAGCAAATTTTAAACCCAGCATGTATTTAAAATAGCGGCTATAACTTCTGCACTTGATTTCAAGAAAATCACATGCTTCATATTACTATACACATAAAGCCCAGTAGGAAACTCTCTTGCCTTTTGCCAGTGAAAAGGCCAGCTACCCAGTTTCTGGCAAGGGTCTCTCTGCAGAGCTTTGGTCTTCTCCTTCCATCTGTCCTGTACACCCTGGCTGAGCAGTGACAGCTCTAGAATGCCTATCTAGAAGGAACATGGGAGTGCACTCTGGTTGGAAGGGGAGGTCAGAGGATCTTCCTCCAGGCTGTATTTAGAAAGCACATGATTTTTACTAGATATTATGTTCATTGGGGTTTGGATTAGTGGTGCAGACTAAGTCAATCAGACCTCAGCTTTGCCAGTGCTTCCAGAGACTTCTCTTACATTTCCATAACCATCTGGGAAAATGAAATGAGACCAATTGCCCTGAGGTCAATTTTGAACATGTTCAGCAAGACTCATACCCCATCGTACCTCTCCAGCCTGGACCTAGTTGTCCACTACTTCCTAAACAATTTCCTCCTTGTTTTTCCTACACATTATTTTCTCCCCAAGATACCAACCAAGGTTTACTTGGGAAAGACACATTCATGGAAGAATATGAGCTATCTTGAGAGGGAGAAGCTTTTGGGGTAAAGCAAGGAATACACATTGAAAGGAGAATGTCACCATCTCCAGAGTGAAACAGGCTCCATGCACATCTTTGTTTCATGCATATAATATACTGGGAAGCAAAGCACAAGAGCGGACATTGTACAGAATTAAGCTGAAATCCTTTCTTCTCTACTTGCACTCAGGGTGACCATAGACAATTATATCTCTGAGAGCTCATTTCCACCTATACATTAGGGATGAAAATACTTGTCTTACAGAATTGTGATGAGTGTTGAGATAATACATCCAAGTTTCTGATAAGGACACACCTAATAAATACTCATTCTCTTCACTTTTTATGTCATCTTTTATTCTTACCTTTCCATTAATGATAATATCAAGTTTAATTTAGTCAAATATGAATCTCCTGGACAAACTTAGACAAACTCTAAATTTAGATACTCAAAAGAACTTTGAAAATCATGTGTTGGAACATCTGGTAAAAGGGTATAGCTCCATGACCATTCAAAGTGTACACAAAAGAAAAGGTAGAGATTTCTGCTACCAGTCAGGATGTAGAAAATGACAAGATTTTAGCAAGGAAAGTGTTAGCTAGGAGTGCAGGGAAACCAAGATGGCGGAGGCAGGGAGACAATCCTGTCCTACTTCATAATAAGTCCCTGTTTACAGTAAGAACCTTTACCATGACAACTCTTGCCACTGAAGATTTGTCACCATGACAACTGCCACAGGTTTGATATTTTAAAATGACCAATGGGGGTCAAGTGGGCAGTATTCTAATTAGATTTTATGAAGTAACCAATAGGGGAAAATTGGGCAATATTATAACCAATGGGAGCAAAGGTCCATATAGGGAAGAGAACGCCTCACAGCTCAGCACATAAGACACTCATTTCCAGACATCCGGGCCTTCAGTTCCTCTCTCTCTCTCTCAGCCCACTCCACTCTACCTAACAGAGCGCTACTTCTACATTCACCTTCAATAAATCTGTACTTGGCCTGTTACTTGTGTGTGGCTCCCTCAATATTTTGTTTGGGACACCAGGGAACTGGACCCCATCTGGATACCCTGAAGATAACAAGAGGAGACAAGATAAGCCACAAAAATCATAGTGCTTTTAACCTATCATGGAATAGACAATCCACAGGAACCTGAATAAGCTGTTAGAGAAAGTAACTCCTCCTAGGAGAAAGGGGACTGTGCCTGTCTTCATCAATGGTGGGGAGAGCAGAGAAGGAAGCATCCAGGGTAGAGAGAAGAAAAAGTCATAATGGTTGGATATGAGCTAAAGCAATGGATTAGAATTCTGAAGAGCCTTTGCCTGAGATATTCTCCACCTGCTCTCTCTTACTTTCCCCAATATAACAGAATAGATGATGTGCTACATGGCAAAGGAGATCTGGAACAAGATGGATATTTTCCCTGAGACTCAAGGCAGCTACTCCAAGTTAAATGTGGTGGCCCACTGCAGATTTAGTCCAGGACAGGAGAGCTAAGGTGGAGCCTCTGAGGTACTGCAGACCTTCACTGAGAATAAGGCAGTCACCATTGAATATTGGGAACAAGTAGGAAAACCAAGAGAAATCACTCCAAGGTGAGTGATTAGTAATTGAAATTTCTAATGTATGGATCCTAAGTTTTTCTGAAGGGGTTGTCCTTATCCCACCCTGAAAGTATTTGGAGTTAGTGATGAAGTGAATCTAATCTATGTCAGAATTCTTAAAGCAAAATCTAAGTTGAGTCTGTAGAAATGACTCTTGAAATGAAAGAACTGACTCACAATGGAAATTGATAATGTGCACAAATCTGGAAAAGGAGAAAAAAAATCAAATAGTCACCATGGCAGAGATTGGGTTAATGGATGTACCACTGGAGCTATCAGCTAAAACCAGAAAGCCATACCTGTAAAGCTGCTATCGTGGCAGCATCAACTCCATATTGAAAAGTTTATTAGTCCTAGAAAATAGAGGCTTGCTAAAATTTGATGTATTACTCACCAGGAATGTCACAGAACACAGAGTGGTAACAAACATAGCCCTTAAGCAACCTGCACTCTTGCACACAGGCAGCAGGAAGCATATGATCTGTTAATGTGGAGCTTAAGGTGACCATCTATGCTGACAACAAACTGAGTTACAGAATTCTTGGGAGAACAAGACAGCATCAAACAGAGCCAGCCAATCTTCATGAGGCCTGCAGCCTGCAATTAGAAAATAACCTTGGAGCCGGGCGCGGTGGCTCAAGCCTGTAATCCCAGCACTTAGGGAGGCTGAGACAGGAGAATCGCGAGTTCAAAGCCAGCCTCAGCAACGGCGAAGTGCTAAGCAAGCAAGTAACTCAGTGAGACCCTGTCTCTACATAAAACACAAAATAGGGCTGGGGATGTGGCTCAGTGGTCGAGTGCCCCTGAGTTCAATCCCCAGTACCAAAAAAATAAAATAAAATAAAATAACCTTGGGATTTTATTCATACCCTTATTTTCCCTCTTCTTTGAACTTCACCTTTAAAAACTCTTCACTGGCCCTAAAGAGCAAGATGGACTTTGGATAACTTCTCAATCTGTTGACTTTTTGAATAAAGTCTTGGCTCAACACCTTGTCTCCAGACTTCATTGACCTGTCACTCAGTGGGCAGCTAGATTTGGGTCTGATAACACAGTCCAGTTACAGCATGCCCACTGTGTTGCTATGACCAAAATACCTAACAAGAACATCTTAGAGGAGGAAAGATTTGTTTGGGCTCATAGTTTCAGAGGATTCAGTCCACGTGGGGCTGGCTCCATTGCCTTGGGCCTGAGATGAGGCAAATCACGGCTGAAGAGTATTAATCAAATAGATTAACCCACTGATGAGTTCAGAACCTTCATGGGCCAATTATTTTCTAAAATACTTTGGAAAGTACACGAGCCTTTTGGGAGACATTCCAGGTTTAAACCATTCCAATCACTTAACATCTCTGAAGCAGGTGAGTGAAGACTGGAGTCCAGCTACTGATGCCACTGAAGTCACTCCTTCCCTGGGCAGGTGGGAGGCTCCTTGCTGGACTCTTCATAAAGAGTCAGGAGCTGCTTGAAGCAGAAAGCAGCTTACATGAGCAGGCGTTAGCCTAGCTGTCACCTTCTGAATTTCATGTGCGTTCACCTGGTAGAAGAGACTTAACATCCAGATCATTAGACACTGAGAGGTTAAGAAATGTCTTTTGTAAAGTTTTCCAGCTTGCAGGGAAAAATACCAGAAGTAAGAAATGGATTCTGAGCATCACTTAACTACATTAAGCACTTCTAAAACTTTCACAGTTTTGTCTTCCAATTTAAGTTCTTAATTCATTCGTCTGGTATTATTTTATTTTTCCACATAGATAACTGATTGTACAAGTACTGTTTCTTGAAAAATATGTTCTTCCCTCACTGCTCTGCAATGCTATTTTTGTCATAGTTTCTGCATATGTGTGGATCTATTTCTTGGTTCTCTGTTCTGTTCCTTTTTCCAATTTTTTTCTATATTTGTACCATCATCATACTGTTTTGATTAATCTATCTTTATATTTTCCTTGATATCTAGCAAGATATATTTCCCTGATCTTTATCTTCTTCAAAAGTGTTTTTGTGGGCTGGGGCTGGGGCTCAGTGGTAGAGTGCTCATCTTGCACTTGTGAAGCACTGGGTTCAATCCTCTGCACAGCATAAAAATAACTGAATAAAGTGAAAAAAAGTGGTTTTGTTCTTCTTTGGACCTTTATTTTATTTTTTTCCTAATGCTTTATTATTTGAATCTTCAAGCTTACAGAAAAGTTGAAAGCATTTTATAGGGAATGGCCATATCCCTATTACCCAGATTTTATTACTAACATTTCACCGGATATTTGTTTTAATGTATAACTCTCCATATATTCATCCCTCTATCCTTTCGCCCGTGTATGTTATCTTGCAAGCATTTCAAAGTAAGTTGTAGACCACAGTGGGCAAAGCTTATGTATCATAGAAAAAGATCACAACAGTGATTCCTCTGTAGGGCAGAGCAGGGCTTAACAGGAAAGAATATGAGGGAATTTCTAAAATGCTTGTATTGCTTCTTATCTTGATAATAGTTTAAATTGCACAGGTGTAAACATTTGTCAAAAATCATTGAATGGTACATTTACAATTTTTGATCTTTTTTGTATATTTAAATAAAATAAAAGTTTAAATAAAACACAGGATTTTATAAATAAATGCAAACTCTTACCTGATCAGGTTTTCTGGATTATCTTTTACCTGTCCATGCTGTTTCCTTTCTGCCCTTCCCTCACTTGGATTCTGACCATGTAAAGTTCTGGAAGGTACTTTATCACTTAGAATTCAGCTGGAGATTCACTCTCTATTATAATCTCAGCGAAAGGAAAACTATTGGTGAGGAATCCATTGATAGGGCATGAATACACTTGTCAATAAGTGATGCTAAGAAAACTGCATATAAATTTGCATAAATAGAAACCTAATTACTACCACCAACCTTTACCAACATAAATTCCAAATAAATTATAATATTAAATGTAAGAAACAAAATTGTCCACTAAAAGTAATAGAAGAAAACACAGGTGAACATTTTACATTCTTTGAGTGTGAAAAATCTAAGCTGAAGCAGAGGAAAAGAAAATTGGTTGTTTATGTAAAATTTAAAAACTGATACAAACTGATAATACATAAGCCCATTAAACAAATTAAAAACTCAAAATCAATTTGATACATGTATGAAAAGATCAAATCTCCTTAATCTGTAAAGAGTTCTTACATATCAAAGAAAAAGATATTATTTCCCTTCAAAATGACTGAATATAAAAATGATCAAAACATGCACAAAAATATAACTCTAACCTTCCATTTCTGAAGCAATTGGAGTTGGTCCAAAAATTTAGGACCTGGTCCTCCCTAATATTTTGCCCCCACTTTCAACTCCATAACTCATCAGAAAAAGCCAACCATCCTTCTAATTAGCCTGCCTCCAGTTTCCCTCTGCCAACTTCTAATCAAGGTTACACTGAAGGCTTTCTTTTTAAGGCTTTCCTGCTCCTGTGCCTGCCTTTGAGTCTGTCAAACAAGTGATGTGGCTGACTCTTTTGCTTTAGTCAGCTCTTAATATATATTCTCTGCTGGTTCTCATTTAAATGGTCTTCATTATTTATAAACCCTTGAACATGCACTTCACAGAAAAATGAGCAATGAATTTGACAACTATTAAAAACCAGAGAAGGTGAAAGAGGAGGAGGAGAGATTTGAAAGTGTCCAAAATATATGAAATATGTTTTAACTCACTAGTATTCAGACAATCAGAAACCAAGCTCATCTATCAAATTAAGCAAGAATTTCAATAAATGATATGATTTGACATGGGCAGGATATGGAAAAAGGTGCATTGTTGGTGAATGTACCTTTTATGTGTATATATATATATATTTTTTGGGGGGTGGATACCAGAGATTGAATTCAGGAGTACTCCAACACTGAGCCACATCCCCAGCCCTATTTTGTGTTTTATGTAGAGACAGGGTCTCACTGAGTTGTTTAACGCCTCACTGTTGCTGAGGCTGGCTTTGAACTCACAGTTTCACTGTCTCAGCCTCCCTAAGTGCTGGGATTACAGGCTTGTACCACTGTGTCCAGCTCTTTTATGTGTATATTGAGAGAGAGATATTTGACAAAGTAAGAAGATATATATATCTTCGTATATATATTTCAATTATATCAGAAGTAGCCAAATTGGAAAACAACTCATAGTAGAGTATGATATACCATGCAACAATGCCCACACTCTATTTATAACTGAGTAATTTCTTAATGCATTTTCCCCTTTTCCCTCCCCTGCCCTTGCCAAGAAGTTTCCTGACATTCAGACTTGGCCATGAGTCTAAAGCTTCTTGCCCAGGAAAGGGGAGGATGGAGAATGCTTAGGTAAAAGAAGTTATTGCTCAACTTTGGCCATCTTAAAGTCCTTACTGGATAAAAATAATAAAATTAGGGTTTTAGTAAACAAAAATAATAGTTTCTGGGACTGAGATTGTAGCTCAGTGGTAGAGCACTTGCCTCGCATGCATGAGGCCCTGGGTTCGATCCTCAGCACCACATACAAAGCAATAAAATAAAGACATTATATCCATCTACAACTAAAAAAATATATGTTAAAAAAACTCTCATTTCTTTAAAAAAAAATAATAGTTTCTTAAAAAATTTCCAAACAGTTTTCACAGATCAGGAATAAATCTTTGAAGCATGAAAGAATGGCAATTACGCTAGAAGGGACATTCCTACTATGTAAGATGGAAAGCCCTGATAGGGCTGGAGGTGCGGCTGGGGCTGGGACAAGGTAGGGTGGTCAGGTGGAGGGAATCCAGGAAAGAGTGAAGAGGAGGATGTAATCTTGTTTACATGTAGATGTGCAGCCCTTGTTCTGGAGTCCTGTTAGATGTCTATAATTCCCTGAGAGAAGTTTGGGAATCTCAGAGCTCAGGGAACTTATAGCCTGCTTTCCATCTGAGATTCTGATAGAAAGCCACCTAGCAAAGTGTCCTATGGCTCTACAGCAAAGATGCCAACAGGGCGTATTTAGGTAGAGAGAGGCTCTGAGGCAGGGTCTCATGGTTCCCCACAGCCTGGGCATGGTGTAGATGAGAACCAGACATTCCACTGTGCCCAGTTTGGTGGGATGGGGTAGTGTGTGGGGTGCACAGCTAGTAATGGATATTGGAGAGCCAATGGACCTGTGAGGCTACCACCAGGACACAAGGCAATGAATGAGGTACAGTGAGACTTTGTAACAGAGGTGGTAAGATTCATAGCATCATACCAGTTTTTGTAGGTTTTGTAGTTAAGACTTGGGCCTGAAGTTCTAGAATTACATTCTAATCTACTTTGATACATACTCTGACCCTCCTAGAATTCAAACTCTAATGGGACAAGAGTTATCAGTAGAGGGATTACGGGCACAACAAAATTCACAGAGCAGGAGCAGACACAGAGTCGATAAGCAGGATCTATAGCCAGTGGGTAGATGTGGCTCACTTTATGGAGAAGTGGCATGAGCTGGCTGAGAGACAAGGTGTCAAATCACTTATGCTTTCAAAGTTGATTGGCTTCTGACATAGAAATATCTGGGTCATCGAGAGAGCTACCTTGGGACCTGTCATGGGCTGGGTGAAGGGCCAGAGGAGTCCCAGATGAGAGTGGGACATTTCAGGGTTGAGCAGTTGCCTGTCGTGCAAATCCTCCTCTATCTGAGAAGTTGACCAACTCAAAAACACTGGGAGCTAGAGAAAATAAGGGGTATTTTGTCTTCTTTTATTTTTAAATTATATTTGATCATCAAAATGTGTGTAGGCAGTAATTTAGCTCTGGGGAAAGTGCCCACTGAGAATCATGTTGAATAGCAGAGCTCAAATCTCATTACATGAGTAATGGTCTAACAAAGCCTGCCTGTTCTTTGCCACCCACTTCAGATTGCACAATGGAAATAACTCCTTAGGCAAGAAGAGGAGTCTGATGCAGATTCTGTTTTCCTACAGATGCCCTATTGTCCTTTTTCCAAATATAGCACTGAAGACTGTGGATCGTGATGTAGGGAGTCATTTGGTTGCTGTGGGCTAGGGAATTAATGTGGAAAGAGTTGTCATATTCACATAAAGTGGCCTACGTTTTACCTTGACAGTGCTTTTTGTAGTAAAAGTGGATTTAGATACTAAATTGGGATAATACTCCATTTATAAATACTGATTACATAAGAGCAGATTACTTTTCATTATTAATAGACTATTCTTTAGTGATCAGTGAAGGTTAACAGTGGGTCAAATTGCATCTTTTTCTAGGACAACTCATGAGAACGATTCTGCTAAATATAAAGTGACCTTGTCTTTTGTCTGTGAACAAAAGAAAAGAAGTGAAAGGAAAGAAGGAAAGAAGAAAGAAAAAGAAAGGAAAGGGAAGAAAAGATAAAAGAAGTCTACATTTCTGGGAGTTTTCTATACTATAATAGCTCCTGGCTGGTTTTCCTGCTTCTTTTCATGTCTCTGAGTCAATTACTCACAAAGTAGCCATGTTAATCTTCTTAAAATGCAGCACATCTTATCAGTGTCTTATTTTGAACCCTCAGATGGCTTCTCATTATATTCAAAATTAAGAAGCAAATCCCTACCATGGTGTCTTTGACTGCTACCATTTGGATCTTGAATGTTTCCCAAAGGCCACGTGATAAAGGTTTGGTCAATATTAGGTGATGGTAGAACGTTTAAAGGTTGTGGCCTAGCAGAAGGAAGTTAGGCTGTTGGGGCGTGCCCTTGAAGGCGATATTGAGACTCTGGCTCCTTCCTCTCTCCTATTGTTTCCCAGTCGCCGTGAAATGAGTAATTTTCTTCAGTCATGCAGTTCCACCATGATGTTCTGCCTCACCAGAGGTTCGAAAGCAATAGGGCCAACCAACCATGGACTGACACCTCTGAAATGGTGAGACAAAATACACTGCTCCCTCCTTTTAAGTTGTTTACTCATGTATTTGTCACAGTGATGGAAAGCTAGCTAACACACAGGCCCTATCTGATGTAGCCCAAGTAACTTACTTGTTACTCACCTGGCTCCAGCCTTACTGACCTCCACATCTTTTTTATCCACTAATCAGTGGATAGATATTTGTGTTTAATTTTTTTTTAGCTATTATGAACAATGCTTCTGTGAACATTGATATATGAATCTTTGTGTAGCCGTACATTTTCATTTTCTTGGGTAGATGGGAGTAGAATTTTTAGGTCAAGTGGTAACTCTTTTGAGAAACTGATATTTTTGAGAAACTGACAAATTTCTCCCTAGAGTAGCTACAACTATTTTCTATTCCCACCAGCAAGGTAAGGGAGTCTTAATTTCTCCACATCATCACCAACATATGTGGTTGGCTTTATTTTGTTATTCTGGTCTGTAACCCAGTGATATAGCTGGTCCACTTTTATGACCCAGTGTAATGTTAACACCCACAGTCACTATCATATTTCCTAATTTATTGATTATATAAAAGATTATTATTTGAAATTTCATTTTGCATACTGTGTGTTGTCTATTCACATCTTCCTCAACCAGCAGAATGGAAGCTATATGAAAGTAAGAACTTATCTACCTTGTTTTGTGTTTGAGACCCTGGAACAACAGAGCCTCACATAGAATATACACTCAATAGCTATTTATTGAATAAACTAGTCATCCAAATTAGTAAAGCAACATGTAATTAGCAAACCAAAATTAGAATAATTTTATTGAAATGCACAGCTGTATGGAACAGGGACTCTACCTTTGGTGTAGTTTTGGCTCGTGTCAAATATAGAATCCATGAATACTGAGAATCAGCTGTATGTATGAGTTTGTTTCTTGACTCTTTTCTATTCTGATAATCTCTTTATGTTTTTGTCATACCATCCTTCCTTCATTGTAGCTTTATAAAAAGTGTTGAAATTAGGGAGCATGAATCTTTCAACTTTATTCTTTTTTCTCAAAATGTTTTTGACCTCTTCAGTTCTTTTGTTTTCCCATGTAGATTTTAGGATATTATTGTCATTTTCCTTTAAAAATCTGCTGGGATTTTCTTTTTACAGTTGAATTGAATCAATAGGTAGCACCGGGGTCAATCAACATATTACCAAATTTTGAGTCTTCCAATTGATTAACATTTGATCAGGTCTTCTTTGGTTTACCTCATCAATATCTGGTAGTTTTCAGTAAGGAAATTTTCAGACATTTTCTTAGATTTATATGCAAGAATCTGTTCTTTGTTATAATTTACGTTGTAAGTGAATTTATTTCAGTTATTTACTGATAGTGTGGAGAAAATAGAAGGTTGATACATTGACCCAGTATCCCACCATCTTGCTGAACTCATTGTTTTAGTAGCTGTTTTATAGAATTTTTGGAATTTTTTTTTTCCATGCAGACAATAATGTCATATAAAAACAGAAAGAATTTTATCTCCTCACAATCTTTCTGCCTTTTGTTCACTTTTCTTGCTTTTGCACTGTGTAGAATGTCCAATAAAATATTGAATAGCAGTGGTGAGAGTGGACATTCCTGCCTTGTTCTTGCTCTTAGGGATCAATAGTCAAAACTTTTTTTTTAACCATTAATAATGAGGTAAACTATAGATTGTTGCAGATGTCCGTGATCATTTTTGTGGAAGTTCCCTTTAATTCCTACTTATGTAGAGATTTTGGTATGAAAAGCTTGAACTTTTATTTAATGTTTCTTCTGAATCTATTGAGGTGATTATATGTATTTTTCTTTTTTTATATTTAATTTATTTATTTGTTCTATTTAGGCTTACATGATAACAGAGTGCAATTTGATTCATTTTACATAGATAGAGGATAACATCAATTCTCTAGTTGTAAGTTGTATACAATCACAACATATATGCAGTCATACATAAAGTTAGGGCTATGATGACCATCATATTCCACCACCTTTACTGTCCCCATGCCCCTCCCCCCTTACACCCCTGTGAACAGAGTTCCACCATTGTTCCCATGACCTTCCCCACATTATGGATCAGCATCCACGTATCAACGAGTACATTCGGCATTTGGTTATCTGAGACTGGCTTACTTCACTTAGCATGGTATTCTCCAACTCCATCCATTTACCTGCAAATGCCATAATTTTATTCTCTCTTATTGGTGAGTAATATTCCATTGTGTATATATATCACAGTTTCTTTATCCAGTCATCTATTGAAGGGTATCTTGGTTGGTTCCACAGTTTAGCTATTGTGAATTGAGCTGCTATAAACATTGAAGTGGTTGCAGCACTGTAGTTTGCTGTTTTTAAGTCTTCTGGGTATAGACCGAGGAGTGGGATAGCAGGCTCAAATGGTGGTTCCATTCCAAGTTTTCTAAGGAATCTCCATACTGCTTTCCAGATTGGTTATACCAATTTGCAGTTCCACCAACAATGTATGAACATGCCTTTCTCCCCACAACCTCGCCAACACTTATTGGATTATATGTATTTTTCATTTTAAAAATTTCAGACCAGTCATTATTAGAAATAGTCCCACTCTATTATAATTTGTTATACTTTTTATCTAATGAAAACATAATTTATAAATATATTGTTAAAAATATCTGTATAGACATGAAGGGTATCAACAAATAATTTTTCTCTGAGAATATCTGTTTTTAAAAATATGGTGGCTGGGCTATAAAATAAATATACAAAAATTAATAGCATTTATCTACGCAAAAAAATATACCCCAACAAATTTTCCTCCCATGCTCTGTCACAGATGCAACATGGCTATCCTCCTGGGAAGAGGTAGGAGGTTGATTTCCATGTACTTAAAAATACTTCCATTTATTTCCTTTTACTTGATCTCAGATCTTTGATAGGTTTACAAAAATTACGACCTTTACCTGACTTCTCTTTATTGTTAAGAGCAACACTCATTCCAACTTTTTATATCCTAAGAGAAAGAGATCTCTCTGAAAGTGATCTCTGATGTAGCAAGGAGTTTTTGAGTGCAGACGTTTCAAGGGAAGATGAATCTCAATCCAGGAAGTAAGTTCCTTTATGTTCTTTACTCTCCACTCCATCGACAAGACTAGAGAAGAGGTCTGAAGGTTCTGAGGAATCCAAAAGTGAAGATCATGACCACATAATGCAAACTTGGAGAGGAGGGGGAAATCATGGGGGCAGTAACAACCCTTGCAGGTAGGAAATGTAGTTGCTTAAAAAAAAATAGTGGATGTTTTTATAAGGTTTGAATGAGGTACTTTGTGAGGAAAAATTCAGAGTCTGAGAAAAGGTAAGCAAGAATAGGACCTAGTCGGTATCAAACAAAGGGCCCATCTAAGAAGTACTTAACTTATGTGTTGCTTCTCCTTTGGACCACCAGTCAAATTTAGTATATGTATTTACATAATCTCCTTGTAATTTCCTCTAGGTTTCTTAAACTAATGGTTCTCTCTCTCTCTTTTAATAAGTTCTTTTTAATTATGTATGACAGTAGAATCCATTTTGATAAAGTCATACAAACATGGAATATATCTTGTCCTAATTAACACCTCTTTCTTGTGCATGTACCCGGTGGTAGAATTCACTTAGATATTTTCATTTATGTACATAGGAAAATTATGTCAGAGCCATTCCACTGTCTTTCCTATTCAAACTAATGGTTTTCAACCCCATGTACATGTTAAAATTACTCTGAGCATTTTTGTAAAATTCTAATTTCCAGGCCTTAGCCTAGACCAGTTATATAAAAATTTCTGGGCATGTTTTCTAGGCAATGATATATTTGGAAATTTCTGCTTATATTAATAGATATTCACATTCGAGAATTAGTAACCTAGCTACTTAACTCAAATTTGAAAACCCCATACAGGCATGGGGTCTCAAAGGGAAAAGAAACCTGTTCATACCGAATCCTGCTTCAGTGCAGGGTCTTAAAAGGAGGTTGCTTTACAACAAAGGGGTTGGGAGTCTTCGGATAAAGAGTTCCTTGTGCTGGTCAAGTAAACAGGAGAAGAGAGTGCAGGGAAAATCTTGGAGGTAGATTTTACCTTTTGGAGTATGTAATGCTGAAACCAACTTGAGAACTTTCATTTAGAGAGAGATGCGACTGGTGCAGGAAGGACAGCAGTATTAATCGGGTTTCACTGACTTTATTAAAGACTGGCCCTGTGATCCTAATGTTTTTTTTCCCTCAACTTCACACTGACTTGTGAAAATTATGATCTCAGGCTTGAGAACCCTTGTACTGATAGGAAGTTTGGGGGAAGGAATGAACAAAAAGGTAAAATGAACAAATTATTAGCTATGTGTGTTTTTTTTACTAAAAATTCCTTTGTCTTGTTTGTATTTATTCAGTGTTCATTTTTAAAAATTTTTTTTAGTTGTAGATGGACACAATGTCTTTATTTTATTGCTTTGTATGTGGTGCTGAGGATAGAACCCAGGACCCCACACATGCGAGGGAAGCGCTCCACCGCTGAGCCACAATCGCAGCCCTCAATGTTCATTAATATGTATATATTGATTTATTAATCAGTTGCTTTATTTTACTGCATAATTATTGCAGATTTTATGGTAAATATTTTGCAAAAAAAGAAAAGGATGTGACCATGATGTGAATATTTTTTAAAATTCTGCTGTTATCACTTGAAAAAAATTATTATTAAATTCTCTTCAGTGCAAGATCAGGATGCACAGAACATTCGTGAATATGTGTTAATACGGTGGCAATATAATGAAATACAGTAATTCTCTTGTCTAGTCATTCATCAAATCATTTTCTAAAGTCACTCTGTGTCAGGCAATGTTTTAGGCCTGGGGTCAGTATGTGAAGCAGTTAGACAAGTACCTTGTGCATGAACCTTACAATCTAGTAGAGGAGACAGTGAAGAAAACAAAGAAATAATTATCTAGATAATACAGGCTATGAAAAGAAACAAAGTAGGGTAAGTGGATAGAGAATAGAGATGTGTGTAGAAATAAATGCTATTTTGGATAGGTAGGTTTTTTGGTATAGTTTGAGTCTAGAATTTCCCTCAAAGGCCTATGTATTAAAGTCTTGGTCCCTATAACTTAGCATCATTGAAAGGTAATGGAAACGTTAAGAGGTGGAGTCCAGAGGGAGGTCGTTTGGTCATTGAAAGTGTCATTCTCTGAAGGGGATTGCGGGATTCCAGCCCCTTCCTCTTTCTTTCTCTTGCCAAGCATGAGGTGAGCAGCTGTGCTCTGCCACATTTCTGCCATAATGTACTGCTTTGTCATGGGCCCCAAAGCAATGGATTCTGAGTTGAAACCTCCAAAACTATGAGCCAAAAGAAATCTTTCCTCCTTATACATTGATTATCTCAGGTATTTGTTAGAGTGATGGAAAACTGACACAGTTGTCAAAGAAATCTTCCTGAAGAGGTGACATTTAATCAGAAGCATGAGAAAGTGCCAGCCATATGAATATCTGAGGAATGCAGGAAGCTTTACAAAGAGGAAACAGCAAGGAAAAGCCTCAAGCCCTCGAGGCCAGAATGACTTTAATGTGTTCGGGAAATAGCAAGAAGATCCATGAAGTTGCATGAGAGAGAGAGAGAGAGAGAGAGAGATGGAGGAGGGAAGGGGGGAATAAAAACTGAGATCAGAGAAATATACAGGGTTGGATCATGCTCAGCTTTGTTAATGTTGGTAAGGAGTTGGAATTAAATCATAAATGTGCTGGAAACTCATTGAAGATACTCAAGCAGATCAATGTGCCTGATTAATGGTTTTAAAAGACTAGTATGGCTATTGATTGGCAAGTGGATAATTGAAAGAATGAATTTAGTATTATTATGATACCCCATTATGGGCATAAGTGTCTGGTCAGGTGAAGTAGATTGAGTGTTCCAAGACAGAATAGAAAATGTTCCTTCCAAGCCTTGTCTCAGGGATGCCCTCATGATCTAAAAAGACTTAATTAATCTCTTTGAAGGGAAAGGTTTCTTTGAGAGGCAATTCCTGTTGGATGAGGTCCCATGCTGTTGGCAAGAGGTTATAAAACGCCCTTCCTTCAAAACATTGCAGTTGTGAAGATCCAGGAGGAGTCAGATACTGTGTCGTAGCTACTGTCATCAGAAACAGCTGCATCTGCTTGCTAAGAGAGCCAGGCATATGAGTCTGTGTTCCATACCTATGGCACTGGAACATCATTTTCCATTATGTTCTATTTTGTTCTGACAGACAAATGATTAATTAGCACAATCAGCAGCTCTCCTTGAAAATGGCCATGGATCAATGTGTCCCCCTTCCATCCTGTAATTGAATCAAGGCCCACACACCTGTTTCCACTTCCTTTAAACAAACACCTGCCCAATAACCAACACAAAGCAATATTAAATCTCCACCCGCCTTGTGCATAAGTACATCTTTCAACTTGACCTAATCAATGCTGAAAGCTAGAAAAACACAAGTTTCAGAGAAGACTCCATACTGCCTGATCCATACCAATGATCAGAATGTTCACACTTCTGGCTCAACTCAGGCTGCATCACAGACTTGGCAATAGCTACAGTGTATGTAGGGTGATTCAGAATTTAGCTCTGGATGGATCCAGGATCATATGATTTTCCAGTTGTGACATTGAGCAATTCACTTAATCTTAGTAAGCCCTTTGTTTTCCTGTCTTTTAAATGGGTATAATGATAATTACTTCAAATGTTTGGTTCTTTAATACATAAATCACACATATAAAAGGTTTATCACAGTATTTAGCACCATTTTGTCACAATAACAGAATATTTAAAACATTTATGTTGATCTGGGCAAGGTAGCATACACCTGTAATCCTAGGAACTCTGGAGACTGAGATAGGAGGATCATAAGTTCAAAGTCAGCCTCAGCAACTTATTTCTAAGGCAGCCTATATTTCCAGGGCAGCCTGAAATTTGAAATTATGCAACAGGTACAAACATAAACAGGTGCAAGAAAAACACTCTGTCTTGGGCCACAGAACTAGGAAAGGAGCTCCTGAGAAACAGAGACCTTTCATTGCTCCCAGTCCTCCTCAGGCATGTCTCAGTAATGAAGTGGCTTTCTCTTTCATGCAGGGCAATTGCTGCAGCAGTGGAGATGGAGTTGGGGGTAACAGTTCCAGTTACTGAAGCTGTTTTCTCTTTGTTTTGAGGTGGACCCAGTTGTAGGAGATTCATGATAGTGCAGGATGCTAAAACTATAGTTTCCTAGCCGGGGCCAGGAAAAGAGACCCATAGGAGTGAGAGTATGGGCCGGGATGATTCACAGACTGGAGGTAGTTGGAGGAAGAACTTTAAATCCATTTATAAAGTCTTGGACTCATTCCCAAACCTTGATTAGAAGCAATCTAACAAAGGCTTTGAAAGTTGAACTGCAGTATAGACCACCACTCAGGTCACAGACTGACCTGTGGATGGTGCATGCACAGGGCTGGATAGATGGTGCAGAAAGGCTGAGAAAGTGAAATGTACTCTGGAACCATTCTACACATGGGTCAGGACTAGACTCTGAAGCTAAATGAGTTGATTGCCTATTGGAGGAAGTAAGCAATCGACAACAATTGTCAGGAACTTTTTAACAGAACTTAGTCTCATAGAATAATGTCAAAATGTCCAGAATACAATCCAGAATTGCTTGACATAGGAAGAACCAGGAAAAGTTTAATACCCTTCAAGGGAAAATATAATCACTAGATGCAAACTGCAAGATAATCCAGATGTGGGAATTATCAAAAAGACTTTAAAGCACAGCTTGTACTGACGAGCCATGATGTAAGGGTGAATACTCTTGAAATGGAAGATAGTCATTCTCATCCAAATAATAGAAGATATACATTTGTTTGGATTAGACAGAGAATAAGGAATTATTTTCTAAACCAAAATACAAAAGTATGCACATGTAGTGACCAAGCAATGAACATATATCTGTGTATGCCTTGGCTTGCTGAGCTCTGGAGAGGAAGCAGAGGGGTAGGTAGAGCTTGGGGTTCTGTGGAACAGAAAGTAGGCAAGACCCCGGGGCAAGAATGACTGATGTTGCTGATCAGGGCAGAAAACCTTTCTCTCCAATACATCAGTGATAGGGTACTGATTAAAGCAGTATAGATTTCATATGATTCAACAGTTTTCAATACTTTAAGAAAACTATGCCACTAGAAAATACAAAAGAGAAGGAAATAATTTTATTTTATTCAAAGGAATTAATAACAAAGCTGTGCATTTGACAAATACCTGGTGTCCGTAGAAGAATATAGAGAATTCAAAGTAAGAATAAATCACTTTAAAATATACATCTGTCATCTGTCATCATATAGATGGATAAACAGAATGTTGTATATCTTCACAATGCAGTTTTCCTCATCCATAAAGAAGAATGAGGTTATGGCATTCGCTGGTAAATGGATGGAACTGGAGACCATAATGTTAAGTGAAATAAACCAGACTCAGAAAGTCAAGGAACAAATGTTTTCTCTCATATGCAAAAGCTAGACCAAAATAAGGGGGGGAATCCCATGAAAATAGAAGAGAGATCAATGGAGGAGAGGGGTTAGAGGGGGAGAGAGGAGGGATAGGGAAAAGGGAGGAATGATAGAAGGAAACTGAGCAGACTATCCTATGTACATATATGAATAAACACAGTGAATTTCATCTTTATTTCTATAAATTACTAATTTAGAAAAAAATCTAAATAAATAGAAGGAAAATCAGTAGAGTAGAGGAAGAGGAACAAAGGAAAGGAGGAGAGGAGAGAAAGGGGAAGTACTAGGGACTATATTGGAGAAAATTATATTCCATGCTTGTATGATTATGTCAAAATAAACCCCAATTTTATACATAATATTACTTATAACTCTAGTGAACTAACACACACACATTTGGGAAGAGAATATGCCTGATACCTATTTATATTTCTAATATCTTGCAAACTACACCATTGTAAAATATCCCCAATACTTTAAGTTTTCATAAAGAAAAAATACACAGCTATCCTGTGACTCTGGTATATTGTAACTAGCAAATAAAAAATATTAAAGATAATGGAAATGGAGAAACTGGTGGTACTTTTAGGAAAACAGTATTTAATGCTACTGCTTTCTTTCACTTCCATTTTCCTGGTGAATGAATAAGACGTAGAGTGTTTGGTATAACACAAGTCAATCCAATAGGCCATTTGTGAAGAAGTTAAAGGAGAAGGTATTTCCCTGGGAGAAGACAAACTTTCAGGGTGTTTTCATGTGGTGTGGTGAGTCGCATGTCTAATTTGAACAACAAATCGCAGCCATAATTGCAGGGATTATAGATTATTTAAAATGATGTCAAATTGCCTTTCTTGCAAATTGGAGAGTGTGAATAGAAGCTAAAACAGGGCACTGTTCTCTAACCCAAGCTCAGCCTCTCTGATAGTCTAATCTTAAAACATCATCAGACCAGAAAGTTTGGTGTAGGATGCTCCCTCTTTTAATTTGTTCTCAGCTAAGAAAGAAATCTTCACATCAAGAATGATTTCAAATCATAAGAATCACATTGAAGAATTTTCCTTTTGGCTACTTTGAGAACTCAAATTCAACCCAACACCAGCAATGCCCTCAAACACTGTTCCTTTTAAATTCCTTCTCCTTTAACTTCCTCACAAATGGCCTATTTTATCGACTTGTGTTATACCAAAGACACCAACTACTTCCTCAATAAAGAAGCAACAATTCCAACAGACCAGATTCTCATGCCATTCAAAAGTCTTTTGATTTTATTTTTCCACTTAAGAAAAATTAGTTCCTTTTAAAGAAATAAAAAGGCTCCATCTCTTTGGACAAAAATTTACATATAAGGGAATATCTGTTAAATAAACCAAATCTATTGGGACACTTTCCTTGGGAATATTTTTCTGTGGGCTAAAAAATGGATTTTTTTACTGAAATTTACAAGGTCTACGCATATGCTTTGGTTCAGAGCAACCTTCAAGGTTTTATCTTTGTGTCTCCATCATGCAACTTGGGTCTTTACTCATGCATAACGAGACCAAAGAAAATGTGTGACTTGCATTCCAAGTGCTGTTTCTCAAATTGGATCATTCCATTCAGAGCTATTGGATTTGAACACTGAAATGGAACCTAGATGGAATAAAATCAATACAGGAAAGGACCCTGACACTTTGAGGCAGAAGAGGCCAAATTGTTCCCTGGCCAGTTCTAAATTGAAAATAATTAGGTAGTGCAATTTTATTTTTTATTTCTTTTTAATTCTAAAGAAATGATGCCAAACTCAAGTAAAAGATTTTCTGTTATTAACTTTGTGCAAGTATTTATTGTAATCTTCTTTATTTTCATATATGTCATCTGAGTTTTCTTATAGAATCAACTTGAACATGGTTAACATCGAAGAGAAAAAGAGAGTACAGGACCTTGGGACTTGGTGAGAGAATAGTAAGATACCCCATTCAGGGACAGAAAAGGGGCTCTTACCATTATTGGTGGCAGATAATAGCAAGCTGAAATTGGCCAGGATGGTAGAGTCAAGAGGATTGCTGTAGTGGAAGTCATCTCCTGGAATAAAAGCAGCTCATAACCTCTTTGAATGCAAGAATTATATATGATTAGATCATGCAATTTTTTCAAACATTTTAAAGCAATAAGTAGTTTTAAAAGAAAAATTCCCATGTCAGCCAACTACACAGTGCAGACACAAACGGGGCTACGTGGTTCAGTTGGGCCCATCAGTGAGCTTTATATAAGCCCTTAGGCATGACAGAACCATCATGATAAACCATTGGTTTAGCAAACCAGAGTGTGAACTCAATCCTTTACAGTTGCTAGACCTTAGACAATTTAGTCTGTATGCATGTGTGTGTGTGTGTGTGTGTGTGTGTGTGCATGAGTGTGTGTATGTAGACGAATTCCTACCTCTCAGGATTATTGTGAAGATAAGTGGTAAGGCACATGATGTGCTTAGCCAGTACCTTGCCTATAGCATCTACTCTCCTTATTATCATTATCTTTCTAATCATTAATAGTACTGTTTACTGACTCTAATCACTTTCCAGGCTTTGTCTAAAGGGGTATGTATGCATTACTTCTGTTAATTTACAGATGATACTCCTGGGGCTTAGGGAGGTTAAATAGATTATCCCAAATACATAGTGAGTAGTGGAGTTGAATTTAACCCATAGTGTTCCAGCGTTCCATATAGAGGGTCTTATACGTGAGACTCTGGGCCACAATGGGTTAAGCCTCAAACCCTGGATTTAACACCAGAGCTCAGTTGGTTCTTATTAATATGTTTTAGGGCCCTGTTTACCTTTGTAGGTCTATCACTCCATCTCTTAACTCTTCCCCAGTGTACTCTCAGGTGTCTCCAAAGAAAGAGCCAAGCAAAGATAAGAGGAGATTTATAATATGAACCAGAGAAAGCCAGTGATATCATTCAGTCTGAATCCAAAGGCCTGAGAACGAGGGGTGGTATTTGGAAGCAGCATTGCCAACCAGTTCATGATGTGTGGAAGATGGCAGAGGCTCTGTCTGGCCTTTCTACATCTTAGTTTCTCTTTGTGTTCTTTGTTGGAGAGTTAGAAGAATAAACTAAGAAACATCATGGAATGTTTAGAAATCTTTGGGGATTCCATATGCTACCTGTCATTTGAAAGCAACAGGTCTCCTTTTACTCCTCCATCGTATCTAAAGTCATCTGCCTGATTGTCAAGAATAACCACAAATGAATCCTCTTTTAAAACCCAAACTTAGCTCCTACTATAGCCTAAAATAGTGCTGCTTCTGTAGTCAGATCATTTTCCTTGCTCCCTCCTGAGACTGCTAATTTATTTCCATTTCCCTCATTCATCAGGCGTTGGTTAATATTCTTCGTGTGTAAGGTACTTTGCAGAGTGCTTTCCAACAGAAGGAATCTGGCATTTATTGAGTTCTCGTGCACTTGTGACAGCCATCATACACTGAGCACTTACTGTGTGACTTGTACTGGATGAATTGCTGGTGCACCTGGTGCACTGAATTTATTCTGTCCAACCACCCGACATAGTTTTTCTTATTCTTATTTTACAGAGGAAGAAGTTGGGGAAAAGAGAGCAAGTACCCAAAGTCCTACGTGATAAAAGGGAAGCCTGAACTTTCATCTTCACAGTTTCTCTGAAACACAAGTGTAAAGGGTGCTTCACAGCCCCTAAGTAGCTTTTGGTTTAGTGGCGAAGATGCAACTTATGCAGATAATGGTAACACAAGGTAATAGGTTATAGGTGTCCTAATACAGATGCAAAGTGATAAAGGAGTTCCAAAAAATAAGCATCCTTTCAACCAGAGATCATCAAAGAAAGCCTGTGCAATGGATGGGGTCTGGCCCAAGAGTTACTAGAGAGATGCAGTCATCCCTCTATCTGCAGTGAATTGGTTTTAGGTTCCTCACAGATACCCAAATCCATAGATGCTCAAAATTCCTTCTATAAAATGGTATAGTATTTGCATGGAACCTATATACATTGTTCTACATACTTAAAATCATCTCTAGATTACTTATAATACCTAGTGTAATGTAAATGCTAGGTAAATAGTTGTTATATTATGTTATTTAGAGAATGTTAATGAGAAAAAGTCTCTACGTGTTCAGGCAGATGCATTTGTTTTCTCTGAATATTTCTGAGCCCTGGTTTGTTGAATCCATGGATAGACACAGAGCCTGTGGATATGGATAGCAGTCTGGTCTGTACTTTATATAGATTAGTAAAGAAAGGGAGCGGGAACGTATGGGGTGCTTTACTAGAATAGCATTTAAGATTCATATGAGGGCAGAGTAGGACCTGAAATTGTAAAGCTATGGTGGTCAGGTTAGGGAGGGCCCAGAGCCAGGTATTCCTCTTTTGTCAGCAGGTGTTGTGGGGAAGAAGCATGCAGAGAGGAGGTCAAAAGTCTGATCCAGGTAAAGATTTTCAGAAAGAGAAGCAATTTGGCAGGTACAAATGCACTTGTGATTGGAAGCTGAGCCAGGATGCAGGGACTAAGAGGAACATTACAAAGGGAAGTGATGCAATGAGAGATAAGAAGAGAGACTTATAACTTCCGGGGCAAAGACACGTTTTGGTAGATTGTTGGGGTGAGGAGGATATGATCCTGTGATTTCTCTCCACTTCTCTAGAATATCCTAAAAGTACTTTACTTCCTGGTACTTACCTTAGATCAGGGAAATATGGCCCAAGTGATGCCTGAGGAGGGCCAACCAGGTAGAGGCCAGTGTGGTTCAGAGAGAAGGAAGCTAGGGCTACATAGAAGGCCCCTGTGTTGTGCTGTCACCAACTAGTTGGTTCTGAAGGGACTTCTGGAAACCACATTGTGGTGGGGAACTCAGAAATGACATGGTGATAGATTCTGAGGTGACAGGGAGAAAGACATGGGGAGACAAGGCAAAATGGTGGCTCATAGTCTGTGTGGCAGGGAAATAGAAGATGCTGGACTGGGATCCTGGAGACAGATGGGGGCACAGATGACTGCAGAGTGAATATGTATATGGAGGGAAGCAGTATAGAGAGAAAAGCAGAGAATTAAGGAGAGCTTCCACATTCTGAGGAAGTACAGTCAGTGGAGGAAACAATGGGGCTCTCTCAAGGGAAGTTGTACCTCACTCAGGTCAGAAGCTGTCCCAAATGCAAGGAGGATGAGGAGTGGAAACAGGCTATGAGACTGGTTCTGGTGATGGGCAGTTTCAAAGCAATGTCTTATTTCCTTTGCTAGCAGGTGACCTCTCTGCCTGTCCATTCTCTTCTACAAATCATAAACTTCTCCCAGGGCATTATTTTTCCATGACATGTTCCCCGACTATTCCATTCTTCCTGTATTCCCCATTTCATAGAGACTCTGTCTCCGGAAGGAGTTAACATCAAACACTTTTCACTCCTCGTCACCCTCTGCAACAATACACACTGGCTTCTCTACCACATTGTCACTACTGAAATGAGCTTACTTAGTTGTCTGTGGTTGTTGTTTGCAACCTTTATCCCACTCATGCAATGTTGTTATTCTGTCTGTCTTGCTCACGGCTGCCTCCAGCATGAAGGGTCCCTGGCACATTGTAGGTGCTTCATCTGCACTTTCACTGGCCAACTAACTCAGACCCCTTGGATGTCCTGGTGCCTCTGCATTCTGAATTCTCTTTCCCTCACCTTCGTCACTTCTCCAACCAGGCCTTCCTGATGCCTAATCTGAATCAGACTCTCCACTGTGTTCTCTTTCATCAAATCTGGTAATTTTCTTCAAAGCACTTACCCATCTTTTAATGATAGATGCATGTGTGTGTTTATATTCTCTCTTCCCCATCAGGAAGCAAGGGTAAAGACCATACACCACTTAGTTACTATTGTGTAGCCTGGGTCAGGTACATAATAGGTTAATTAATCATTTCATAGCCAGTGAGTATAAAGTATTCCAAATTCCTCTGAGTTTAATCAAAGAGTAGAATATAAAAAAAAAGATACAGTTGATGAAGGGTTGGGAGACAATTCTGGGGGGAAATTTTAATTTTCTTGCTATAGCTGTTATGGGCTTTTACATTTTACATCAAACCCACTTGGAACTAGATGAAGCCATTTGTATCCTTTTCTGCAGAAGAACAACTTGACAGAGGGGCTGGACTAGACTCCTCTGGAGCTGATGGTGGGTGAGATATCCTAGTGCTGGTCTCCATGGCAGATGAAGCAAGGGCAGTCAACTGGGCCACACCTGAGCAGGGAGGCTGCCAGCCATCATCCATGGATGTGTGGGTGTTGGTACTTGAAGTTTGGCCATTGTTTTCTTCTGTCCAGTTAAACTGCTGCAGGTGTGTGTAGTGTTCAGGTGGCTCTCCTGTGAGAAACTCCAGCTGCTGAAGGGAAACAAGGACAAAAAGAGTGGACAACATATAGTATTTGTACCAAGTAGCTTGCTCACTTGGGAGGGAGGCATTTATGAGATGTCAATTCTCTAGAAAGGGCTATTTGAGCCAGCAGCAAATTATGGTAGAGCATAGCTTCTATTGGCTCAAGTGTAAGTTGAACCATGCCTGTAATTCTTGTTCTTATTTGGAAAATAGATGATAGCACTTCTCTCTTATTTATAGGGCAGGGGGAGAGCTGGGTATGGCAGTTAGGGGAACTGAGTTCTGGTATTATTTACCATCAGCTACCTGTGTGAATTTGAGCACATCTCTTTGCTCCTGAAATGAAGGTATGGGCACATGATCCTAGAATCTGAAATGATGGCAGAATCAGGTTCTCACTGAATGCCCTCCTCCTTTGGCAGATTGGACTCAGTCACAGTCTGTCCCCATTGCCCCATACCAATAGAAGCCCTTCTCTGATTTGCCGAGCCCGGTCTCCTAACTGAAACTCCAGCTCTTCCACTTGCTGCCTCAGGGCCTCACGTAAAGTTTGAAGTTGTTCTGCCTCCTCCCTGCAGATAAATAACAGAAAACAACAGAATTTAATAATCACCCCTAAGTACAGTCTTACATTGTCCCTCTCATAGTGTTGGTCCTGTCTTTGAAATTTCTTAAAAGAGAGCGTTGCCTTCTTTATTTGATTCAGTTACAGACACAAATATATTCTTCAGGCAGGTTGCTTTTTTAGGGGGCAAAGTGTGTGTGGGGGTGCTGAGGATTGAACCCAGGGCCTTATGCATGCTAGGCAAGTGCTCTACCACTGAGCTGTAAACCTGTATCCCAGCTTTTTTTTTTTTTTTCAACAACTCTATTGTGGTATAATTGACCTATCAGGAAGTTCACCTGTTTTAAGATATGAGTCCATGATTTGTAATAAATTTAACAAGTTAAGCAACTATCACCATTATCCAGTTCACAGACCATCTCCCCAAAAAGAACCCTCATGGACCTCTACAGTTAAACCCTACTCCTATCCTATTGTTCAGGCAATGAACAATGCCTCCACTTTGGGGACATATTTTTAAGAAAATGTTTCGTTAGTGCATTATAATTATATGTAATAGTAAGGTTCATTTTGATATATTCATAAATACATATTAGTTTGTTCAATTTCAGTCCCCAGTACTTCACCTTCCTCCCCCGCTCCCTCCCACTTAGTGCCTCTGATTTGACTCTACTGATCTTCCTTCTATTTGTAAGAGATTTGAGATCTATTTTTAATCAATGTGAAAGTAATGCAGATTCAAAACTTTAATAACCCCCAACATTTGTATTTGCCTGAGCCCCATTCACATGCATTGAAGATTTCCTGCTGATAATGCCCCTCCTCTCAGCCCACTGCCTTTCTTCTGACCTTCTCTATAGCCCTAGCCTTAAAGAGTAAATGTTCCCATCCAGCAAATGCCTCTCACAGGCTCCCACTGAGAAAGCAAAAACAAGACCATGAAAGTAAAGGAAAACCTGGCCCGTTTCTCATTAGCGCTGCTCCAGGGTGCTCATGGGTCCTGTCCTGCCCTGATTACCTTCCCTTTCTCCAGGTGTGTGGTCTGGTACTTACTTTTATGACTCCCTTAGATAATTACCTTTCCTCCTCTGACATGTGCCTGGAAAAAAGTGCCTGCTGTCCTGTGAGGTGCTGCTCAATTTCCTCTAAATGCTCCCGGAAACTCTGGCATACCGTCCTCATGGCTTCCATCTCAAGGACTGTGCACTGAGAACGATTAGAAAGAGCTGAGAAAGGCATCCTTTCTGATCCACTGGGAAAGCTCACCCAGTGAAGGGAATGGCTGTCCCTCCCCATTGGCGATCAAAGTTCTCCTGTTAAAATATGAGGAAGAGAATAGGGAATCCTGCCTTTGGCCTCTGGAAGTAACTAGTGGCAGTAGTTAGCTGTGGTTCTTGGGTGGCACTTGAGTGGCAATCATTATGTCTCAGAGAGTGCAAGGCACCCCAGACACTGGGTGATGTCGATCTGCAAAGATGTGGACAGAAGAGGGGTGGGGAGGCCAGCCAGAAGGCTTATGCTTAGAAAAGTCAAGTCTCACATTTAATTTTGTTTAACTTTGGTGCTGAGTACCACGAACATTGAACACATTTGCTCAGATGGTGTGTGCTTGATTAAAGAAAATCTGCTTAGAATATTTCTTTTATTAGTCTTAGCCCTGCTTAGCTACTGTCCCTGGAGGTTGAAATCTGCAGGATCAGCTCCCCCCCAGCTAACAAGCCCACCCAGAGTAACACAGGTAAAGGTCAGGCATCCCATCCTTTCCAGGAGTTGGAATATAGAATTGAGCTCCATCTACCCTCTCCATCTTGCTTTCCATTGCTCCTGATGGGAATCATCTTTTAAATTTTACATTCTCTCTAGAACTGTGCTTTTGCCTTGGTTTCCTAACTTAAATGTATTCCTGCAGCATTTGAAATTGCAGAATTCTCTCCACATAACTCTGACTTGCATTAAGAGACTTACTCAAACTCTAGCAGGGCTTCTAATAGAACGAGACTCTGTCCTGTGAATGCTCAGCCCCAGCCCCCAATTAAAATGCCTGCCTGAAAAAGCTCAGGGCTGCCAGGAAAATTTATAATTTGTTTTAGTCAAAACCTAGACCCCTCATCTACCTTTCTTACATCATTTACTAAAAGGGGCTTATAATTGTGAATGTGTATCTCTTACAACTCAGAAATGTTTTTCTCAAGGACCCAAGAACCATTCCTTTGAAAGGTACTCGTCTAGAAGGCTAGGATTGTCATCCAGGCTCTGTGAGAGGGTAGAATCCTAGTTTCACTACCTGTCAGCTGGCCAAACAGAATTTTTTTAATTTTAATTTTAATTTTTTGGTACTAGGGATTAAACTCAGGGGCACTCGACCATTGAGTCACATCTCCAGCCCTATTTTGTATTTTATTTAGAGACAGAGTTTGAGTTTCTTAGCACCTTGCTTTTGCTGAGGCTGGCTTTGAACTCAGGGTCTTCCTACCTCAGTCTCCTGGGTTTCTGGGATTATAGGCATGCGCTGCAGCGCCTGGCTCCGAACACAATTTATACTGACCAACCTTTTGTAATTTTTCCCATCTCTGACTCTATTGAGCTCCTGCTCTTCCCTTTCTTTAAAATGCCTAAATTGCCTGGGTGCAAATCAGAATGGAGTTTAGTTCTTTCTCCTACTATTAACATTGAACACAATCTGTTTTCACTGCTCTAACTTCTGTCTGCTGTGTATTTATTTTTAAAAAATATTTTTTAGTTGTCGATAGACGTTTATTTTATTTATTTATATGCAGTGCTGAGAATTGAACCCAGTGTCTCAGACATGCTAGGCAAGCACTCCACCGCTGAACCACAACCCCAGCCCCAGCTGTGTATCTTTGATGCACTCAAGCCCACTTCATTTGTGGGGCTCTCTGATGATATGCTGAGTTCTTATCCAGCTATCCCCCTTATTTTGCAATCTGGTTGGATCATGTTTTGAATTAACCCAGGACTTAGGACCCCAGGGTCACTACCCACCTGACTCTGGGTGATGTTAATACTTATTGGGGCCTAAAGCTATCCTACAAGATCCCCTCCTGGATCATTGTGCCTACCTGCCTGCTCACTTTCTCTCCTCTCATTAATATAATTTTACTTGGGTGCAGCAATGTGTCTAGCTAAAGAATTATATTTCCCAGTGTCCCTTTCAGATAAAACAGCCAATGGGATGGAAGCAGAGAGCATTATGTGGGGCTTTTGAGACACTCTTTAAAGGAATCTGACCTGGCTAGCAGGCCCACTTAACATCTTCTTCTCACCCTTCCATAGAGACAAACTTTACACTTAGGCTAATTCCTCCGGTCCTGTTTCTAGGAGGTCCCAGATTTCTTACCCTTTTCCTCAAAACCATACGGCCAAGATCATGGCAGTCCTATGGTTGTTTTTACCAGAATTGTCCTAATGGAAATACTTTCCTTTTGCTTTGTGAGTTAAGTTTTGATTTTATCCTCCAAGTTTTATATTAAATAATGCATTTTACATTGTAAAACTCTGCCTCAGTCTGAGTGTACACGAACCAGCTATAAAGAGTCTCTGAAGCATTATTGATGTTGGCAAGAGTGCTTGGAAGATGACCATATTATGGCCTTTAAAGCCAGAAAAGATCTTGTAGACCATGAGGGCTTCTTTCACAGATATGTGTTCTGAAACAGGATGGTTAATAACTTTGTCTGTGGGTAGTGACCCTGGGGTCCTAGGTCCTGGGTTTAGCCAGACTTCAAACCCAAGCCACCAGGTTCATCTCTTTTCTTCTCAGTACCTGACTGGGTGACAGTAGGGCCTGTAGGGTAGCTGGACACATGGAGAAATCATCTGTCCCTCAGGAGGGAGTTGATTATGTGGTTCAAGTCTCTTCCTATACAGTATCCAAGATTGGCCAGCTGATTCAAATTCACCTCAAAGTTCTGGGGACAGTGAGGTCAGGCCCTTCAAAATGCGACGCCCAAGTTAGCTGGACATCATAAACACTGGGTTTTATGCTCCATCTAGACCTTTCGGGGTACTGTTCATGATTGGAAGGTGTGGGGTTGGATTTGGAAATAACCAATGGAATGTTCACAATCTCATCAGTGATGTGGAAGATTCTGAAAGGCTGCCATCTTCTGGTCATTCAGAAACATTAAGAAAATATATTTTAGCCCTAGAATAGGTAAAGAAACAGTTAGAGAACAAAGTTAGAGAACAGTTAGAGAACAAAGAAAACTTTATGCAAAACTTTATTTATGAAGAATGTGTTTTGAATTCTTCTTTTTTCCAATTTAAGGACTGAGTTAAACCCTAAATCAATGCAAGTTCTGCTCTACTGACCCAAACCCATTAAAATCACTTTCAGTAGTGAGAGGAAGGGTACCAATAACCACTGAACTTTCACTTTTGAATTGGCTTATATGACTTTTTAAGTTTTGTATGATTCTGATTTTCCTTAAAATTAAATCATAAATACTGTAGAAGAATTTTATAATATTCAGATCTATTCTGTAAATATTTTCACTTTTGAGTTAATAAATAATTCTGGAGAAGTTATATGTATGTATATATATGTAAATTTAATTATATCAACAAATCACTTTTTGAGTTAACAAATTGTAAAGAATTAATTCACTTATAAGAATTTATTCACATCAACAAACCTGTGTCTAAGATATCCCAGAACACCACAAAAATGGCCATGTGTTTCTCTGTAGTGAAACCACCAGTTGGAGGTGTTTTTCTGTCATATATTTTACCTAAAATTTCTCTTAGTTTCAACATCTGTTTTGAATTTTGTTATATAAAAGGTGATATCCATGCCTGCCTATAATCTTCATTTGCTCCAAGACCTATTTTCTAGTTAACTTTCTCATATATGTATGTGTGTGTGTATATACACACACACACACACACACACACATATTTTGGTACTGGGGATTGAACTCAGGGGAACTTGACCATTGAGCCACATTCCCAGCCCTATTTTGTGTTTTATGTAGAGACAGGGTCTCACTGAGTTGCTTAGTGCCTCCCGTCGCTGAGGCTGGCTTTGAACTCGCGATTCTCCTGTCTCAGCCTCCCAAAGTGCTGGGATTACAACCGTGCACCACCGTACCTGGCTCCTAAATATTTTTTTAAATCCTCACCAGCACATAGCATTTAACTTAAAGTCATTTTTCTCTGGAATATTTTTCAGGCCTTACAAACCCAGGTTCATGTTCAAGGCAGTAGATAGTTGCTGCATGTACACCCTTTTTCTCTTTGTTCTTTCAGTTTCTTTGTGTGGCCTCTGGGCTCACTGAGGAATGTGATCCTTTATTTTCACTCGCTCTCCTGCGTGTGTGTGTGTGTGGGGTGTCTGGGGGGCATGTGTGTATGCCTGCCTACAAGCACAAACACATGTGCAAAGCTGTGTGTGTTTTGAGTATTTCCTCTGAATGTGTGTTTCTGGTTCCTTGGATCTAAATAAAGAGAAACATTAACATTTAGTAAAACCCTATACAGTATTCATTTCATTAGGTGTATACTGCCAAATCAATTTGTTGTAAAAGTACTTTTTTTTGTGTGTAATTGCAAGTTCTAGGAGGAGACAAGGCTAAGGCTATGTGGGACAAGATATCTTAAGCTATGGGCTGGTGGCATGCACACTCATTCTAATTCCTGCTTTCTTAGAACCTACATAGACATCTGAGGATGTCCACTGTGCATTATGGGCCACAAAGCCTCTCTATTTTTGGCAGAAGTGCTGATATATCATAGTGTCAACCCAGGAGGAGCATATATTTTTAGATGACAAGTTGTTCCACACAGCTGGGACTATGCAGGCCCAAGTCCCTTGCTTGGCATAAAGTAAGAGGAATGGGAAGACCTCTGGTCTACACTCAACATCACCCCTGGAGCTTGTTTAGTCTCCTATCTAAACAGCACCCTTTCCTCGTACCTGGCTCTGAGTTCCTGAGCTTCAGTTTCTCTAGGGTTGTGTCTGTCTACCTGCCTTCCAGAAGCTGCAGTCCTTCTACCTGCTCACATGCTCCCTAGTACCAAATGCCCACTTTCTCGTTCAGTCCTCAGAATCATGCTCCTACAAATTTCTGAGGATACCCCCAATATTGCATGTGTCCCCAAACCTTCAGTAGCAATGGTCTGACCAGGCTGTGCTACTTGATCTGCTGTGTTCCAGGATGCCATGGCTTGCCTGATGAAGTAGGTATCCTTCTAGCACTTGCAGTCAGGCCCACCCATTAGCTGCTCTAGGCTCTGGTGCTCCTCTGTCTTCATTGACTTGTCCCAGGCACCCAACCCTGTCAAATAACCTCTTGCAGCAGGACACTTCTGTTTGTGCCACAGGAGACTGTGTTACCTTTATTTTTCTTTATTCAGTTATGGTCATATCACTGAATGAATGATAGTCTAATTGAGTATCTATATTCAGCTATCATCACAGATACTTGATTATAATGTCACATGATAAATTAAGTGATAATACCTCTCAACTGATAGATGTTTGGAATCTCTCTTCTCAACACAATCAATAAATGATTTGTATTGTTTTCAAGGGTGGATGTGAACAGAAACTAGATACTATCTTATTGCTTGAATAAAGCTTTCTCTTACTAGACTACAGCCTTCATTCATGTATCATTTAAAAATATTCCAAATGCCTGATAGTATTGAACTTGGAAAGAATGATTTGGTGAATTATTTCAACTTTCATGTAATTACTTCTTTTGTTTACCATTACTTTTATAGATATTTCTATATGTTTAAAGATCATGGAGAAAGATACTTTATCTTTCAAATAATCACAATCTAATGTTAACATTACTCGTATGTGGATTTAGATATTTTAAAGGTGGACATATCTTTGCATGGAATGGATGGCCCAAAACTTTGATATCCCCCAAATTTGAATTTATATTTACTACCTTGTAGTTGGGAAGTGCTGGAAGAATTATCTAACCATTCTCAGTTCTAGTTACCTTGTCTATAAAAAAGAGAGGACTTGAAACATATTAGGAATTCAATAAATATTTATGGCATGTATGAAATTCAAGGTCAAATGACAAAGTCATTAAAATGGTTAGCATAGGTACTCAACAAATATTTGTGGAATTAAAGAATTGGAAGGTAACCTAGCAAACACCAAACCATAGGTGCTCAGTAAACCATACTTCCTCTTCACTTTCATTAAATAGCTGCAATCCTAGTGTCTATGTCCTGCCTTGAACTCTCTCTTTATGCAGCTTCATGTGTGATAATCTTGAATTTTTAATCAATGGTTGGCCTTGAAGGCCTAGATTATTTCTTACCTTTAGAATTGCTGCAAAGAGGGCACTTTGATTAGTCAAATACCTGTTGACTAATCAAAGGCCCAAGAAGCTTCGTCAGTTTTCCATAACTCCAATGTCTGCTTTTACACAAGCCTAGCAAGGGTGAACCAAAAGTCCCTCTACTTGACATGAGGAGTTCTAGATTCAAGAGCTGAGCAAAAGTAAAACAGTATTAATAATTGAAGATGAGAGGAACACCCACCTAATGTTACCTAGAGCTTCTCTGTACTAGACTGTGCTAAGTACTCTACAAGCATATTTAATAATAAGACAATCCAGGTCTATGGACTGCATTATCTCCTTATTTTATAGGACAGACCCAAAGGAATTAAATGGCTTGTGCAAGATTATTCAGCTAAGAAAATGTAAGGCCCAGAACTTAACAGCTAGACTGAACTGGATATGAGGTGAATGCATGAATACTGACAATCTTGGGCATATGAATTTATTGTTTTATGCCTTAGTGTTCCCTTCTATAAAATGAGGACTAATCATGAAATCTGCCTTCCTTACTTCGAAAGCTGATTGATTAGAAACATAAAATAAGAAGAGATTTGGGAGAATATGCCACCTTTGATTAGTTAACAGGTATAAAGCACTCTACAAATGGTTCTCATGATTTAAATCAGGAGAGTGATCCCCAAGATCTCACATTCAGAAAGGAGGGCTGGACATTCTCCCTGAGGTGTTAGTGGTGTCTTTGGCACACCTGCCTTCCCATCTTTGCAGAGGAAACACTTACAGAACAAAGCTCTCTCATGGTGGTGTCCTGAAGGGCTTTCAAGGTCTTCATGAACTGGGCTTCTGGATGATCTGCATATGAGCACAGGCAATGCCTACAGAGTAGGGGTGCAGGGCCAGGGCTTCGCCTCTCTGCATAGCAGTGGGGATAAGGATGACAGTAGATACAGCAGTGGGTGGCTGTAGTGTGGCAGGTGCCCACTGGGTAAAGACTAGGGAAACTTGTGTCCAGGGAGACCGATTTGGTGAGGGGCTGGGACCTCTGAACGAAGGCCTCATCACTTGCGGATAAACAGCAATGCCAGGGCTTGAATTCACAGGTGTAAGTCTGAACTGAAACATCATTGACTTGTCTTGCTTCTGTCCCTAGCCTTGGTCCTGTTGTAGTCAGAGGGTCACACAGAGTGCGTTGTAAATCTGTGCTTCTGCAGTCAGTCCCCAAGGCCATGGCACTCTGAGCAGCTGACACCAGATTAGAGGACATCTGGGTCGACACAGATTTGGAGTCGCCAGAGTCTAAGTCAGTGGGAACATATCCAGGCAGTTTATTGAGGTGGGAATCAGCCCTGTCAGATGTTTGGCCAAGGTCAACTGAATTGGATGTGCCTTCTCTGTGCTTGGGAAGTTGCTGTGGTGGTCTCTCTTGTACTAGTAAGGTATGGCTGGTGTCAGGACAGAATTTCCTGCCCTCCTCTGTTCCTAGGGCCTCCAAGTCCATATGAGGGAAATTGTCTTGGGTCTGATCAATCCCAGGCAGACTTTGAGACTCACAGTGGTGGCTTTGTGTGAGCACTTCCCCTGTTCCCTCAGGCCCCAGAGTCCTGTCTTTGCCTTTTGTGATGTGGGCCAACCCCAGAGGGCCACAGTACGCGGAAGTGACTATGGCTCCAGCGCCCTCGTATTCAGCATGGGACGGTGGTGGGGGCTGCCACGGATGGCCGATTTCCTCTGGGTGTTCTTCCCCAGTGGTGGTCTTGGCCAGGGCTACATCTGGGATCAACAGCTCTGGTGGCCCCTCTGTGGCCTCAAGCTGAGGCTTTTCCTCCACCACAGATGCTGAGGCCTTTTCTTCCAAGATGCTCCAGTCTTGGCTTGAAAAAGATGTGCTCGCTATGCTCTTGGAACGAGACCCCTCTGACTCTTGCTGACAGTCCTGGGATGACACTAAGCTGTGGTTCTGATCCCTTGGCTTTCCTCTTCCACTCTCAGCAGGACTTTGGCTGCTTGGGAAGGAAGGCATCTGCAGGAGGAACCGGGACGAAAGGGGAAGGCGTCAGGAGGTGGGAGAGGCAATAGATGTAAGGCCATGAGTATCCTCATGGTTGACTCAGAAGTCAGGAGACAAAGGTTACAGATCAAGTTCCACATCAGGGACTGCTTCATCTGGCACTGTGTCTATGAGGCTCAGGTTTCTTGATTAGAAAAATCAAAAGGGAATGAAAAGGAAAGGGAAAATGTTCTGGCACCTTGTTTACTGTGACCCCATTATGCTCTGCCCCGTGGCTGCACACCCCATGTGCCTCCAACCCTTTTGAATGTGGTAGCCACCTTGAACTGATCCTTCCTTCTGAGTTAGCCATAAGTGAGATCAGGGTGGCAGAGTGGAACGTGTGGGGTGAGTAATAAGGGCCCTATTCCAACCCCTTCTACCTGGAAGGGCAGGGGTTCCAGAGGCTCCTCCATAAATCCGCTGCTGTCAGACTGACAGCTGTTCGTTCTGTCCACCCTGGTGCCTGTGGGAATAAAGAGGCCTTGAGGTCAGTAAAATACAAACATGCTGCTAACAGGACTGGGACCAAACTCCCTAGGTGCCCAGCATGTCAGAGAGCCTCCACGAATGCCAACCATATAGGAATAAAGGAATTCCAATGCTTTCTTTCTCAATTGCCAGAGAGTATATGCAAGACTACATCTCTGGTTTCCTAATACGAAGAGAAAAGCATGTACTAAAAGAAAGGGAACCGACTTCCCTTAAAACTAAATAATAGCCAAGTATAGTGGCGAATACCTGTGATCCCAGTGGCTCCAAAGGTAGAGAGTGAGTTCCAAGCCAGCCTCAGCAATGGCAAGGCACTAAGCAACTCAGTGAGACCCTGTTTCCAACTAAAGTACAAAATAGGGCTGGGGATGTAGCTCAGTGGTCGAGTGCCCCTGAGTTCAATCCCTGGTATCCCACCCCAAAACAAACAAACAAATAACTAAATAACAATATGGTTGTGAGCAGAACCTTTACTATGGAGAAGAAAATCAGGAGACCCACATGCCTTAAATGCTACACTAATAAAACAATAAAAGACTAAAATTCATATGTGTGTGTATATATGTACATATTCTATTTCCTTTTACTGAATTTTAGATAAGAATCTTTTCCTAAGCCAGGTGTGGTGGCACAAGCCTGTAATCCCAGTGGCTCGGGAGGCTGAGGCAGGAGGATCACAAGTTCAAAGGCAGCCTCAGCAACTTAGTGAAGCCCTAAAGCAACTCAGCAAAACCCTGTCTCTAAATAAAATATAAAAATGGGCTGAGGATGTGTCTCAGTGGTTAAGTGGCCCTGGGTTCAATTACTGTTACAAAAAAAAGAAGAAGAAGATATTTGAATAAACAAAATTAATAACAATGTAGTGTGGGTATTATAACAAAGACCTATAAAAGTCTGCAAAAATAAGCACTTGTTATTATAAAATTGAGTTGTGTGTATGTAAGCAGCTGCCCAAGAGATATTCCTTTAATATGTGCAATTTGTATAGAGCCCTTAACTTGGGTAATAGAGTTGTTTACTTATTGTCACAGGAAACAGAATATTGATTGCAGATTTATTATAGAAAATTTACTTGTATATTTAATGTGTGTAATATGTTTGACTTTACTGTTCTCATTATAATTAACTCAACTAGTATTAAAACTTTCTAGATCCTTTCAGAGTTAGAGAAAAATTTATAATTTTGTGAAAAAATAAATGATTATTATGGTAGAAACCTTTCAAAAACTCAATGCAGAATATAAAATATTTAAAAGTACTATGCAAAGGGCCCCGTCACTTTGGCCAGATTCTATCCATTGAATAACCCCGTAGGGTGGCCTCCTTCTTCTTGCAAGCTCTTCCTTAGTGCTTCAGGATGCCTGGCAGCCTGTTCCCACCCAGCTCCCAGAGCCCCTCTGCAGCAGAGTATGCAGACAGGAGAAAACAAGACAGAACTAACTTCCACTCCTCACTCCCTAACCCCCATACTATGTAGCATTAGAAACTCAACAGGATAGCTTGAGCCTTGTTGGAGGATGGGCAAGGTAGACTTTGCAATCTCTTGTTCTTTCTTTATGATTTGGTGTAAAATTTGCACCACAAACTGTGAATGACTCCCAGTACGTCATTATTATTTCAACTTTCCAGATAATCTCAAAGTAATTACTATTCTGCAGTATAAACTTCATATATGATGTTTGCTATTTCCCTTCTTAACAATGCCCAGATAAAATAATAAATTAGAATACTAAATAAAGTGATGTGTTACAGCATGTTCATCCATGGACTGGCTGGCCCTTAACAGTCCAGTTTAAATGCAAATACAGTTGTCCCTGGTATCTGTAGGAGATTGATTCCAGGACTCCTTTACCCCTCTCCCAGAATTCCAAAATCCTCAGCTGCTCAAGTCCCTTATATAAAATGGCATTAGTGTTAGCATATAACCTACACACATCTTCTCATGTACTCTTTTTTTTTTTAATTAGGATGCT
Organism: Geosciurus inauris; assembly: GCA_004024805.1. Taxonomy (NCBI): domain Eukaryota; kingdom Metazoa; phylum Chordata; class Mammalia; order Rodentia; family Sciuridae; genus Geosciurus; species Geosciurus inauris. The sequence continues at coordinate 285,221 of PVHX01000228.1, forward strand.
TCTCATGTACTTTAAATCCTCCTAGATTTACTTATAACTAATACAATGTAAAAACTATGTAAATAGGGAATAACAAGAAAAAAAAAAGTTGTATATGGTCAGCACAAAAGCATTTTTTCCCCAAATATCTTTGGTCTGTGGTTGGGCTGTGGATGCAGAAGCCCCTCATGTATGGAGGATGGAGTAAACAAGCACATACATGAAGGGGCTCTAAAAGGTACAAAGAGTAATCTACTCTACAAGGGGTATATTTGTGATGTAACTGTTACTTTTCATTAGATATTAGTTTGTAAAGCACAAACGAACAAATCCCTGAAACTGATTTAAGGGAATCTATGAACCCATCAGGCGTTAGGAACCTCACTTGTGTGGTGAGACCAAATGGTGGAGTTGGGCATGGTTCTGTAGGGAATAAAGGCTTTTTATCTTGTGTTTGCTCTAAAAGTCGAATGCATGCATCTGAATTGTTTTAAAAAATTCACCAAGAAAAACATGGGACAGTTTACTGATAGGTTAATTTCTTCAGGAGGCTCAAAATTCTTGCTCCTTTAAAAGCACCTTTTCAGCAATTAGGCCATGCACACCTAGATGTTGGGCTTCCAAATTCTAACTATTCCCTTAGGGTTGTAGAAATTAAAAAGACAAAGGATGAGAAATCACCTAGCCCAGGATGGTTATGATGGATTATTAAACAAAGAGACAAATACAAATGTGTATCATTTATCACTTCCACGCCCTCACGCTAATGTGTTATGCAAGGGAGGCTGGACTTCAGGAAAGATGGTTGGGCTTTTGGCAAGAGTAATGGAAGTGGTACCAGCACACCCAGGTCAGTCCCTGAAGCTAGCTTGACCAAAAGTGAGCAAACCTGAGTCTCGGGATCCTCAAGGGAATTTTCCCTGGGCACTAAACATGTCCAAGAGCCATAGCTCTTCCTTACTGTGCTAAATGGGAGCTTTGACTCCCCACTTTGTCCTCCAGCTAGATCTTATTACCTTGGCCTTCCACTCCTAGCTGGCCCCTGTTCCAAACCAGTTAGATAAATGGAACCCTTCACCACCAACTTTCCACATAATTTTGTTGTGTTATTTTCAGCTGCTGTTTCTCCCACCCAGTCAACTTCTCTACAGTGAATGCTACTGAAATGCTGCTAAGCTCCATAACTGAATTATCTAGAAGATCTGGAGCCACCTCTACCTGGTTCAAATTCTCACTCTTTTACTTATGAGCTATGTAATCTGGGGAAGGCTGCTTGCCCTCTCTGAGTCTGATCCCTCATGGGGAAAGAAAGAATATGATTCTATGTTATTTATGGGGTTTTGATTAGAATATCTAATAATATATATATGTGAAGACTTCAGGTGAAAGATATTGAAATATATTGTATGAAAGCTATTATTATATGTATTTCCTGCAGAGCATCATTATTATAACTCATTGATATCATTATTAAATATCATTATTGATCACTGTGATTGATATTAATATTCATTAGAAGTTACCTTTTTTAGTACACAGCTGTCCTCATGGATTTCAATTTTACCTTCCTAATTAAGTGGATGCTGCCTGGTGTAGGACTAGCTCATGTTATATACATTTAAAAACATTTGTGGGGCTGGGATTATGGCACAGTGGTAGCGTACTTGCCTTGCACGTGTGAGGCACTGGGTTCGATCCTCAGCACTACATAAAAATAAAATAAAGATATTCTGTCACCTACAACTAAAAAATTAATATTTAAAAAAATAAAAAATTAAAAAAAAATTTGTGCCTAGGAGGAGGCCAATGCCTCAGGCATTTTGTCTAAGTAATCACTAGATGGCAGCATTACACCAACCACAGTGAGGAGCCAAGTCCCTACCAGGGACTTGGGGATGGTTCAAATTAGTAAGCCAAGTGAACCTGAAAGGCTGCTTTTCTGGACTGTGTTGATAGTAAAAGCTTCTGAATCCAAAGTGAAAATTTTTACATCTTAAATAGTAGGTTCATAGAGGCTCAGGGGAAAAACCCCTATGGAATTGCAAGGTTGAGTTGAGGTGGGAGGGAGAAAAAGAAAAGTGTGGCAGGCAGGGATGTGAAATATACCAAAGTTGTAAAGAGACAGAGAACAAACTGAGACTGTTTGGAGTCACTATGTCCATCAGTAGATTCTACTTTACTTTGTCATTTCCAAATTCCTATCCCTTCAGACAGAAAATTTCTGACAAAATTTCTGTGAGAGCTCAGGGGTGAAGCTGAGTCACAGACTAAGGTATCTTAGAACTGGAGTGGACACTGCAGATGAGGCAAATGCAAACACCCTTAGGAGCTGGGCAGGTAGCCTAAGTATGTGAAGCAGGAGGTTCAGGACAATGAGTGGTGTGGTATGGGTTGTGTAGACTACCTTGGTTGTTCCCCCAAGGCTATTTTGAAAAATTAATTTAAAATGTTTTCTAGACTAACAAAATCTCTCCATGGACCATAGTCTCCAGGTCTCCAGGTAAGACGTCAAGATGGCATCACCTACTATACAATGCAGAAATCCCTTCTAGAGCATTCCTTGTAGATGTCACCTAGCAGCATTTACAATACTGGTTATGGGGAATTATTCCTATGTGATTAGAACCTTAGAGCATATCATACTTTTCAGAAAATGCTGAAATCCATAGCATTTTCCATTTGTTGGTCACAGTCCAGCTCAGTGAAGGAACGCAGAACATGACTAACCCCCTTTTCTGAAGGCAGTTCTCTTGTGCTTTCTAAGTCTTTCTCCTTAATGTAGTCTCCCCAGCCCCTTAGAACAGTCCTCATAGGGCAGGATTTCCTACTGTTTGTCCCTTGTACTTTCCAATAAGCTCTTACTTAATAATGCTTGCTATAAAACCTGGCTTCTGAATCTTGTTTCAGGAGCCAGCTGAGAACTGATCTGGCCAGTATGGACCACAGGAGGATTGCTCTTGTCCCTACCTCTGAGTATTTCAGTTCCATACATAGCCTAAGATTGTATTAGTTTAGTTGGAAATTGTGCTCCCAGGGTTGGGTTACACCAACATGGGCCTCTCCTTTGAAAATAAGGAATACATATTCTGAAATCTAAATGAATGATTTAGCTTGTATACTTGTGGAATTTGCTCATTTGAGATCATGGTTTCTTCCTGTCAAGGACAATTTTGATCTTCATTCTGAAACCTACTTTTATTATCTATCTGTGGCTTTGAAAAATGTTCTTGCTGTGGACCAAGGCACTGTTAATATGCGGAAGGGAACAGAATGTGGAGGTGGAGCCCAGGCTGCTCTTGAGGATATCTTCATTCTTAACAAATGAGCTTTAGCCCTCCATGTCTTATGCAGTCCTAAGATAGTCCACAGACAGTGTCCACAGATGGTGTTCACAAAGACACCTGCCCTTATGGAGCTTATGTCTTGACTGTGATCCAGGAGGATTAGTGATTAGTGAAGACATTCCTGAGAGAAGATGATTCTTTCTTGTATGCCAGAAGTCTTGGTAGAGGACTTTCCCTACAAGGTCTTTATATAACATTTTGATAACTTCCGTAAGCATCCTACTAATACTTTTGGTTCAAGTTCCTTAGCCTGGGAATCCCCCCCACCTCCTTTTTGTTCTTTCCTTTTCTCTTTTTTCCCCTTCTCTTTTCTCTTACTAATTGCTTCAGGTTGAGATGTTTTCCTTTGTTCTTTAGTAGAATAATCTTCATTCATCATAATGGGGGAGGGAGCTGCTTCTATAAAATTAACTTTTTCTTGGCTTAATAGCATTAGTTATCGTTCATAACGATAGAAGCAATACATGGTGATAAAGAAACTGGAAAAAGAAAAAAAATTCATGTATAATCTAATCATTCAGGAAAATAAAATATTTCTATGTATTGAAAGAAAGTGAATTGTCTTTGAGCACATGCATGTGTGTGTGTTGTAAAATAATAATTATAACATATACTTTTGATATCCTGTTTTTGTCATATAATATATTAAATTTTTGTCTTATAAAAATACTCTGAAAGATAAAATTTTGTGGCACCTTTTAATTTCTTAATTATTTGCCTTAGCTGAGACTGCAGATACATGCCACCACCAGCTCTTAATCTCTTCAGTAGCTATTGAAATTTCTGGATTTTTACTTCTTGAATTAGTGATAATGTTTTTTACTGAATCTTTTAAATTTATTTTATGTCATCAATTAATTTATTTTCATTCCATATTCTCTAAGAATGGAGAATGTTATGTTTGCTTTTCATCTTAGATTTGGTCTTAATTCATGAATTTTTGTATGTAGTAAATGTAACTTCTGTTTTCTTGTTTCATTTGCATACTTTTTGGTCTTTTTTGGTTCATTCATTTTGATTTTTACTTTGATTCTTTATTTTAAATACGAATAGAATTTTTGAATGATCTTTGAATCTATTTCCTTGTTTATCCCATCCCTAACTATTTTCATATGATATGCATTCAATCTTATTGCTTGTAATTGTACATTATCTATTTTTACAACTGTGATTGATGTAGTAAAAATGTGGCATACTGGATACAAATCCTCCTTCCCTTTCTAGAAATAGGCATCATTAATAGTCCATGACAGATTTTTCTACTGTGCTGGAATTCAGTCTCAGAATCTTTATCAGTTCAAAATCACTAGTGGCTAAAACTAATCAATGAGAATCAGGACAAAAGTTTTTATCTGTCCTTCTACTGGTGTGTTAATAAAAACTGACCTAATTTTATGCTTAAGAAGATCTGATTTTGAGTTGGATCATAGTTATCACACAGACTAAAAAGAGAATAAAAGGAGATAAGGTAAATCACATAGCTTACTCTGACATTCAATATTTAATATAATTAGTTTTCAATCCATATTCTTTTGCCAAGTGGACTATATTTTCTTTGTTTTTTGTTCCCTCTACCAAAAGTAATTCCAAAGGCTTATAGCATGTTTTTATATTTATCAATATCAACATCAAAATTTTTCACATTCAAATTATAATTGTCAATGTTGAGAATTAAACAGTATCTATTGACTTCCTAATTAATCAATATTTAACAGTTTCTCTTCTATTATAGATTTTTATGGTATGATCTAGAATTTTAGATACAGTAATAGTTATTTTTTAAATATTCATGATAATTTACCTTATTTACAATTCTATTTACAACTCTTCAGACTCTGCCTTGTCTGTCCACTCAAACAGGACTTCCTTATTTAGTAGGCTGCTCTACATCTTGGACACTTCTTTTTTAGGAAGAATCCATGGATGCCATGGATGCTCTATTTTCTTGGCCTTTGCTTATCTGAAATGTTGCTTCATATGAACACCTGAAAGGATATAGAATTCTTTTTTTTTCCTTCTTCTTTTTCTTTTGGTACCAGGGATTGAATTCAACCACTGAGCCACATCTCCAGCCCTATTTTGTATTTTATTTAGAGACAAGGTCTCACTGAGTTGCTTAGCACCTCGCTAAGCAAGGTTGTTGTTGAGGCTGGCTTTGAACTCATGATCCTCCTGCCTCAGCCTCCCAAATCCCTGGGATTACAGGCCTGAGCCTCAGCACCTGGCACATCCATTGTAATTTAAAGTGTAAATTATGCTACTCAAGAATTCTAAACTGGGCGCAGCAGTGTATACCGGTAATCCCAGCAACTTGACAGGCTGAGTCAGAAGGATCATGAGTTCAAACCCAGCCTCAGCAGCTTAGCAAGGCCCTAAGCAACTCACTGAGACTCTGTCTCTAATAAAATATTAAAAAGGGCTGGGGATGTGACTTAGTGGTTAAGCAACCCTGGGTTCAATTTCTGGTACCAAAAAAAAAATACAATGGATGTACTTCTACTATCTCCTGGCATCTGAAATGAGGATGTTTGCTGAGACATAAATGAGAGAAAAACAAAAACCCTATATTGGTCTCATTAACTGACCATTGTATTTTTAAATGTATAATTCACACTGTTCCATATAGCAGTGTGAATATCTTTTTCTCTAAAAACTGTCAGATTAACACCTGAACTTGAAAATTGTTGAAAAGAACACTTTGGAGTAATATATTCAGAGAGTGTGACCCAATGATATCGGTCCTCCTTCTCCTTTCCCCTACCATGCTTCTGTCCAGAGGAAGGAAAAGAGGCCAGGATGCCTGGAACATTGTGGCATGCAATAATACGGGAATAATTGGTCACACAGGATCTTGGAATGAAAAAAGTTAGAATTTTAAACCAACTAAATAGTTCTGAAATAGAACATTGCTATGAATCTATAAAGATTGTATTGTTTGACCACACTTATCTTCTTTGTCTACATGGATACTTATTTATTAGACATTCTTGAGATAAAAAGAAGGGAGTAGATCCAATTTTGAGTACTAAATCTACATTCGTTGATCTGGAAGAATGTAAAGTAATGACAAATTCTAATTTAGATAATTGAAAATAGAGTAATAGAAATTCCTAGGACTAAATGAACAGTATCTCTATAACCACTTGAGGCAATAAGTAGATTTCAAATTTTTTTAATATCAGTTTCTTTTGAATTTCTGTACTGTACTGTAATTTCTTTTTTTTAATTTTTAAATATTTATTTTTTCGTTGTAGGTGGACAGAATATCTTTATTTTATTTTTATGTGGAGGAAGTAGTCCTTTTACAAGGTTGATCAAAACTAATAATCCAAGTTGGAGAAGAAAATAAATATTGACCAAGTTATAACCAAGGTTTCCATCAAAAGTTAAGCTTATGATTTCATCTCCAGCTGCATTCTATAGGATGCACATGGGACTCATGGCTCTGTGAGAGATAGAGGCTTTTCAGGGAGGCCAGTGTGTGCATTATTCTACGTTCACCCTTCCTTGCCTCCGCTATCTTCCATTCCCATCACTGTCTGACCTGCCTGTGCTCCAGGCTTTACCTTGTGTTTATTCTGTGGGATGTGCCAGGAGAAGCAGATTGATGGACAGTAGAAAGAGAATGGATTGCATATTTACCACCTCCTTTTTCAGGTACAGTTTGAAAATGGCTACACCTTTAGGATAAAAGATTCCTTTGAGTCTTTCTTTTAAAGCTGCAATAACAGGATCACTCTGTTTTTCTGGATCTAAAAGTGATAATTGCTTTCTGTTCTTGCTAGCCTTGGGTGTTTCTTTGGTGGTTCCTTGAATCCTGCCCACTTTGGTAAATGGTCCCTTTTCAAAATTCTCTTCAATGAGACCCTTTTGAACATGATTTTTTTCCTGCCTGAGTGATACAACTACCACAATCAACCAGACAACTTAACTTAGAATTCATGTAACATTGTATGTTTTTGCTTTAATTTGAATTCATTTCCTTTGTAAAAAGAGGAAATTTGGGTTTTTAGGGATCTGAAACCACCCAAGCTTAGAAGAAAGATAGAAGATTGGGACATTGTCCTTCATGTCAGTCATATTTAATCCTCTCATCTCTGTCTTGCTTACTGGCATTTTGATGATTTTCTATTCTTTTTGTACCAATAATATTTTTATTGCCTCCATATCATTTTAAGCTCAGATAGAATTTTTTTTTTTATATTCTCAGTCATTTGTACAGCAACTTTTTCTGATCAGCTTCTCTGAACACTGATTGTCTAGGCACTGATTGGGCAATGATAAGAACTGTAAGACACAGTCCATCCTTTGAGGGGCTTGTCTAAGTGACAAGCTACAGATTAAGAATAAAATAGATGGTCAAGAAAACTACTAAGAATGCCTTTTATTTAATATTATAGCAAAGAAAAACAATACCCAGCATATTATTTTTAGAGATACAAAATTCATAAGGAACACCTCCTAAACACTGAAGTAAAATAAACTAATCATGAAGCTGGATAACTTTCCACCCTCTCAAAGAGAGATTGCTATATTGGTTCTTTCCACAACATATCTATTGAGTGCTTACTGTGTGTTAGGCAATGTGCTAGATTAGAAGATGCAATGGAGTGTAAGACTGTTCTTCTGTTCTCTAGAAGTTCCATCTATTGTTTCAAATCTAAACTCTGAGGATGTTCAGGAGCACTTACAAAGAGTAAAACTGCCTGTAATAACAGTCTTCAGGCATATTTAAAATTGAGCCCCTTTATCCCTGCAGCACTGACTCTACCTTTAGTGCACAATTGCACTGATACCCGAAGAACAGATTCAAGTGCCAAAAACTGTTCAGAAGAGATGTCCACATAATGACCACAGGAAAAAATTAATCAAGCTGTTGTCTCCTTCTTTGTGATATTCATGACAGCTGATGGAAGCACTATATAGACAGGACAGATATGGGCCTATAAGTAGTAAAATGTAAAACAGAAATACAGTGGAGAAACACCACTATCCAGTAGTTTCAGATAAGTGATGACTGTGAAGTATGATCAAGGGCCTGATAACAACAGGAGGTTAAACATCCCCACTTAAGGCAAGATGATGGTCCCTAAGTGGCTTATTCCAAACTGATTTTTCAAAGGGAGTTAAATCCTTTGACCTCATTTTCAGAAAAGTGATTTGAATATTGTTAGTTTCGCGAAGTATATTTCATTGTGTTAAGTGATGTTACGATGCGTTTTTCTTGGACTTGGATCTTATAAAAGAAAACCCAAAAGATGCCTGTACTGTAACAGATTTTGAAACCAAATTCTTTTTTATTTCTTGGTAGAATATGTTTTTGCCAAGTTTACAACCCACTTGAACTTCTGTCTGTTCTTTGATTTTAGAATCAGTTGGGTTCCTTTGAGCACCAGGGGAAAAAATAGATTTAGCCATAGATTCTTTACATCTTAACAAAGTTTACTGCAAATTTTTATCATATCCACCTATCTGTAAATAAGTAGTGTTGAGTGTAGCTGAATCTGAAATATATTCCTTTAATTTTAGATGAGATCACTTTCCTTTGATAAAGCATTTATAAAATCACTTTATAAAGAAAAGAATTTTAAAGACATTCTAAGAAAAGCACACTCTAATTTTTAAGTGTTAAGAAGAGAAGTTGTCTCCTTCACCTACTTGATCAGCTGTTTCCTCAGCATGCATGCTTTTGAGAGTTTGCTGTATACCTAGGCACCGATAAATTCTGGCAGTGGAAGAGAAATCAAGTGTTATTCCTGCCTTCAGAATTCTATGACTTGGGAGGTTGAGGCAGGAGAATCACAAGTTCAAAGCCAGCCTCAGTAAAAGTGAGGTGCCAAGCAACTCAGTGAGATCCTGTCTCTAAATAAAGTACAAAATAGGGCTGGGGATGTGGCTCAGAGGACGAGTACCCCTGAGTTCAATCCCCAGTACTAAAACAAAACAAAATAAAACAAAAAACTCAAAAACTATGATATAGCAGATTGCATTGCTTCCAACCTAGAGTTACAAATAAAGTTTAAACAAAGACTAAGTTAGGAACATTTTGATCATAGGGATCTATGCTGTAACCCAGTTAAGTAAGGGGAGTTTCTAGAATCTGCTTTTGGCCTTTCTTGGCTCAAACTCTTTTCTAACACTAGCTCTACCTTTGAGGAGAAGGGCCTCTGGAGGCATTTTTATCAAGTTATTAGGCTATGAATCAGCAAAGAAACATTCTCAACCAAAGGTTTGTGGAACTTGAGCGTCAGGAGTAGGCAACACCCATGCCTATTCTTTCATAGACTGAAGGGTCCTCCAGAGAATAACTGAACTTGCCCCCTCCAGATTTTGTTATTAACATCCCTAATTATTTGGAACAGAGTACTGGGTGTGTTGTGGAGGGAGGGAAGCAAATTGGGCAATGGCTGGAGAATATCTAAGTAGAAAAATTGATCTCAAGTTTGGAGAAACGTCATGCCTTTGATCCAATGACAGAGTCACATGGTGGGCTCTGAGAAGGCACATGGTTTCCTAAGATCTGTCTTCTCTTCTTTCCTCAGGATCCCAGGGAGGCCACATCTGCCTGAGGATCAGTGATTTCTCTACTGACAACAAATATGCCTACTTCTGAAATTCTTTCCCTGTGATTTTCAAACAGAAGAGGGATTGAATTTTCTTTCTCTGCTATGACTTAGAGGGTTAGAAGTAAATCTAAGTAACGTTCTCTTAAGATGACAAGTATTTTCGTCTAAAATTAAAACATTCTTCTAATTATTTATCTTAATTCTCTCAACCAAACTTACTGAATTTTAGATAGTGTCCCTCAGGTAAGGTGGGTGTAGGAGGGTACACAAATCTAAAAGCAGACAATGACAAGAAAATATGAGATAAATTTGGGATACCAAATTATTTAAATGTTAAGAAACTCACCTAAACAGTCCCTGTTAATGGAGGCAACCAACTAGAATGTATTTCTTTGGAATAACTTTATCTCAGCTCTTTTGCCTACATTCAGTATATCTTTTCCACAAAAACAATATGGTTTTGATTTTATGCCAATACCTATTTCAGTTAAACTACTGGGGAGATTTGGTTACTATTTCAATGAGCCTCTTGCCTGGCTTGAAAATGCTTAATACTGGAGGTGTGGTATATTTGATAACCTACAATTTAAGGCTTAATTTTATTATAGGTTATCTATAAAAAAACTTGTTATTGAGAAACTCATTTATATCAATCGTCCTGTCTGTAAAGGTCTATCACTTTTTAATTGTTGCTGTTATCTCCATTCTAATTACAGCAGTGCTTCAAATCTACTGAGGCTACAGGACTAATCATAGAATCTTCCCTTCTCTAGTCTTTTCCTCATGAAAGATGCCAAATGCTTTCAACATTCCAAATGCTTTGAACAATTTGATTGACAAACTATACTGGGAGGAGCTCACCTACCACTGATGTGCAACCACCTCTGGGGGAGCCTCTCCAGCTGTTTACCACCTCATAGTGCTGCCTCAGCACAGTCTGCTAAAGAGGAAAGAAGAATGTCACTTGGAATGTAAGCAACAGGGGGTTTGAGGAAGAGAGAATGTAATTATCTAGATTGGAATATGACCAGGACACCCACCCCATACCCACAAACCACAAGATTAAAAGCATTCTTTTTATAAACAGAATATTTAAGTTTGGAAAGGCAAAAAGCAGGAGGAGAGATTTGGGGGGCCTGATAACTGTTTGAAAGATAAGCCACTGTTTCCACGCTGCCAACATATGAATTTTAGAAATCTTTTTGGTCTTATGTGGTTGGTTTGTTTGTTTTTCTCATTTGCTTATGCATAATCCTCATGCTGCTTTCTGCTTTGGGCACAGAGGAAATCAGAAACAGGGCCATTGAAAACTACTACTCATTAAGTGATCTGGAGAATCTACTGTGTGAGTTAAGATACTAGCTATTTTCAAAGCTGAAACAAATAGGCCCTGAGGAATCAATTGGATGAAACAACTGGATCTTTGTCAGTGGGTAGAAGGATGTGTTGATGAGTGGATTACCTCCGTCTCTTCATGATCCCCTACTGCTCTTCCTGGGAGCACTTCCTAATAAATCATTTTAACATGGACATCAACCTGATGTTCTAACCTATGACAAGTGGTAGGGATGATTTATAATTGAACTCAAAGATCTATTGTGTTTGAAAATCTACTGAAAGCAATAGGCACCAATACTAGTATTGGGTCCTAAAACTATAAACATAAATATAATAAGTAAAAAGGTAAATAATAATTATTTTCATTTTAAAATCCAAGGTAAGCCACCCTGAGAACTATGATTAATTCACAGTATTACCAATCTAGTGATAACAAATCATAATTCTTGAAAATTGCAAGACTCCCAACAACTTCTATGTTGGCATATATAGTAGGAATCTTGCAATATTGTCAAAGCATTGTATAGAAAGCAGCACTCTTAATGGGAAACCAAATTTGATTTCTTAGTAAACTCCAACACACTGCTTGTATTAATGCTTAATTAGTCACTTAGTGCTACTAGTAATGGTTTTGGTCATATCTAAAAATGGAAGTCTATATATTTACACATACCTTGTTAATAAAAAGCAAAAAAAGATTCCCATTTTTAAATGATTTCATGTCTCATTTGGCTTAAGAGAGTACTAAGGATTATAATTGATAATCACCGATCATGCCTTTGTATCTTTGTCCATAAAATATCATAAAAATTGCAAATTACTTTCAAGATGAATCCATAGTAGAGTAGTTCCCCTTATCCTGTTTTGTTTTACAGTTTTAGTTACCCTCATTCAAATATGGTCTGCAAAATATAGTAGAATACAAAATACAGTAGAATACAAGTAGAAGAAGAATACAAAATAGAGTGGAATACAAATACAAGAAGGATATAAAATACAGTAGAATACAGATACAAGAAAGCTTTTTTTTTTGGTATTAGAAATTGAACCAGGGGGCGCTTTACCAGCAAGTCACATCTCCAGCCCTTTTAAATATTTTATATAGAGACAGAGTCTCACTGAGTTGCTTAGAGCCTTGCTAAGTTGCTGAGGCTGTCTTTGAACTTGTGATCCTCCTGGCTCAGCTTCCCAAGCCACTAGGATTAAAGATATGTGCCACTGTGCCCAACACAAGAACGTATTTTGATGAGGTGTGGAGCAGAGAGAGAAAGAGGCCATATTCACATAACTTTAATTATGGTATATTTTTATAATTGTTCTAGTTTATTGTTATTATTTTTCCAAGTACAAACAATTTTATTTAAAGTATAGAACAGAGATCAAAAGAGACTGCTGGTCATATGGGGATTTAAATGAAAGATGCTTGTGAACAAGAGTATTTTTCTTTCTGGTGTGTCTTTCTTCCGGATAGTTTACTAGTAGGCAATTTCAAGTCCATTATTCAATAAAAACAAGGTAGACTATTGAGTAATTATAATAAACATAGACCTTGATTTAAACATAACTAAATATATTATTTTATAATATAGACTCTGACTATAAGGATAGAATGAACATACATATATATGTGTATATATACATATATATATTTTTTTCTTTCTTTGCAGAGTTGTGTGCATGCCCAGAAATATGTGAGATGACCTTAATCACTCACATCTATATGACCATGAGGCTCTGAGCAAACAGGAAGTGAAAACTAAAGCTGAGCTTTAAATACTTGGCATATCAAAGGTATGTCCCAACAATATACAGAGACCTCATCATATGGTGCTAAATTTATTTCTTCAAGAAACTTAAGATCTTGGTCATTAGCTTAGTGCTCAACTAAGAAATTTTAGTAGAGACTTCAGTGGCTGTACATGACAAAAGATACAGACTTTCTGGAATTCAACCAGAAAAATTACTTTAAAACAAATCAATCATAAAAATAAAACTAAATCAACCCCCCCAAAAACCCTGGGGTAATATCTGAATTTGAGAAATTTCATATTGTATTATTTTGAATGCCCAGTTTATAACAAAATATTACAAAACATGAAAAGAAACAGGAACATTTGGTCACTACACAGCAAAACAAAAGTCAATAAAAACTCTCCTTGAGAAAGTGTAGATATAGTCACAAGAAAAAAAATTAGCCTATATATTATTTATTTATTTATATATTATTTATTTATTTATATTCATTTATTTATATATGTTTATTTAATGGAAACTATACCTAAAAGATTAATAGGATGTGTGAGAACAATGTTTCATCAAGTTTGGAACATTGCCAAATAGATTTAAATTATTAAAAAAAGAAACATGAAATTTTACAGTTGCAAAGAATGATAAATGAAATGAAAAATTCAGAGGAGGACCTTAACATCAGAAGTGTCATGGCCAAAGAAAGAATCAGAAACCTGGAAAAGAAGTCAATTGAGATTACCTAGCTGTAAAAACAGATAGAAAAAAAAATTAAGAAAAACCAATAGAGCCTTAGAGACGGGTGGGATTCCATCACATACAATTATGTCCATAATGTGAGTTCAAGAAAGAGAAAAGAAAGGATCATAAAGAATATCTTAGTAAACAATGTCTGTAACTTCCCAAATTTTATAAAAATATGAGAACAATCACAAAACCCAGTGACCTCCAAGTAATACAAATTCAGAGAAATACACACTTACATATATTATAATAAAACTCTCAAAAGATAAGAAATAATCTTACAAGTAGCAAGAAAAAACTGACTCATCAGTACAAGGGATGTAAGATTAACAGCTGACTTTTCAGAGGAAACCATGAGAATCAGAGGCTGATTTAAAGATATTTAAACTATTAAAAGAAAAAAATGCCAATCAAGAATTCTCTATCCAGCAAAATTATCCTTCAAAAATAAAATATAATTTAAGAAATTCTAACTAAACAAAAACTGAAAGAATTCATCCCTAGTAGGACTTCTTGTGAGAAAAACTAATAAAAATCCTTCAGTCTCAAGTGAAAAAACAGGCAGTGACTCAAAGTCACAAGAAGAAATAAATAGCACTCTAATGATAATTACATAAGTAAGAATAAGTACAATAACAATATATTTTGCTTATAATTTCTTTATTCTCTCATCTGATTTAAAAGACAACTTAAGTCAATAATTACAAAATTGTATTAATGGAATTATATTGTAAAAAATATAATTTGTATGGCAATAATATTGTAAATGAAGGTGAGGTAATTAAACTATATTGGAGCAAAGTATTTACACACTATTAACATTTTTGGTATTCAAGCTAACACATTGAAATTCCCATGGTAACTCCTAAGAAATTAATTTTAAAAATATAATCAAAGAAACAATGTAATTAAAATGAGGCACTAGAGAGTATCTCTTTAATGCAAAAGAATGCAGTAATGGAGGAACAAAAGAATAAAAATATATAAGACATAAAGCATATCGCAAAATGGAAAATAATTTTTACCTTATCAATAATAACATTAAATCAAGATAGATTAAACACTCCCATTGAAAGATATTGGCATAATGGATAAAAAAGTAAAAATGTGATTCACCTATACATTCTCTACAAAAGAAATATTTTATATTAAAAAAATAGTTTGAGGTAAAATGTTAGAAAAAGCATTACAGCCAAGAAGAATTGGAGTGACTATATTTTTCATATTACATAATATTATATTGACATTAAGATGAAAATTAGTAATAAAGACAAATAAATATATCATTTTATAATGATAAAAGAATCAATTCCTCAGGAAGACATTATAATTACAACCAAAATATCTACCAAAGACCAAGCTCCAAAATATATTTAAAAAAACAAATCCTGATGGATCTGAAAGGAGGAACAGATAATTCAATAATAATAATGAAGGACTTTAATACTCTATTTTTAATAATGAGTAGAACAATCAAACTGAAGATCAACAACAAAATAAAAGAGTTGAATAATACCATAAATCATGTAGACCTAATAGTTATTTGTAGAACATTCCACCTAACAGAAGAAAACATATTCTTCTCAAATGTACTGGGACATTCTCTGGGATAAGCCATATGATAGGTCATATAACAAGCCTCAATATATTTGAAGGATTAAAATTATACAAAGTATATTTTCTGTGCAGTACAATAAAATTAGAAATCAAAAGGAATTGAGAAATTCACAAATATAAAGCTTTTTTTTTAAAGGTCACTCCCAAATAAAGAAGATAAAACAAGGAACTTAGAATATACTTTAAGATAAGTATGAACCATTACAACAAATCATAATTGATGGGATGCAGCCAAGTCAGTATTTCAAGGGAAATTTGCAGCTCTAAAAGGCTTATATTTAAAAAGAAGAATTCAAGTCAGTTATCTAAACTTCCACTTTAATAAACTACAAAACTATCAAACTAAATGCAAAGCATGCAGAATGAAGGAAATAATAAAGATTAGAGAAAAGATAAGTAAAATATATGATAGAAAAACAATAGAAAGAATTTTTAAAGGAGTTTGTTCTTTGAAACAGTCAACAAACCTGACATATCTTTAGGTAGATTGACCAAGAAAAAAAGTAAGACTGAGAAGGTCAGGCCCAAGATTGCTACCTGCCAATCCACTGACCCACAGGGGAGCCCAGACCCAGGCAAAGGACTGCCTCCAGGGACACCTGCGGGAGACCAGGCCTAAGTGAGGCTGGGGACTGCCCCCAATTCCACACCAGAGCCCCTGCTGATCTGTGGGAGCCGAGGCCTAGGGCCAAATCCACCACCTGGAACCCTTGAGGGAGTCCAGGCTAAGATCAGGCCTAGGACTGCCCTCATAGGTCTATGTGAGAGCCCAGGCCCAGGACCACCCCTGCACAGAGTGGGGATCCACACCGTTGCTCCCTTCCTGTATCCATCTTGTACACTGCAGCCATCCCCACAGTTCTTCCCACATAGTAGCCTCTACCTTGGGACAACAGACAGAGCATGGAGGGAATGGCCCACCAGAGTGCTGCATCTCTGATCAATGAGCCCAAAGCCATTGTTAAGTCCCACCCTTTTAGCCCTATCTCTGAAAGTGTTTGCATCCATCTTGGGCCACTCCCACTGCCATCTTGAGTTACCTTCACTACCACCACCATCATCTTTAGTAGCAATAGTGGCCATCTGGGGACACCTCCTGGAGATTGGAAGTGAACTCTAAGGTGAGATACAGGTAATCTGTAGTGTTACTCCAAGATTATAGGATAGAAATCTCAATACCTCAGATTGGCATTGAAAGAAAGGAAGATACATAATCAACATGAAAAAACAAAGGAAGAAAGTGCCCCAAATAAACCAAGATACTATAATAATAGAATCCATTGATAGCACAGTTGATGAAATATTAGAAAGAAGTCAGGATTTACGTAATTAAAATGATCTGCAAATTAAAAAATGACTTAAGTGAGCAAATACAGGTGAAAATTGATCACTTCAACAAAGAAATAAGAGAGCAAATAAAAGCAACCATTGATCAGACCAACAAAGAGATAAGGGAGCAAATATAGGTAGCAAAAGATTACTTTAAGAAAGAGCTAGAGATTGTGGAAAAAAACCAATCAGAAATTTTTGAAATGAAGGAAACAATAAATCAAATAAAAATCTCAATAGAAAGCATCACTAGCAGACTAGATCACTTGGAAGACAGAACCTCAGATAATGAAGACAAGTATACAATCTTGGAAATAAAGTTGACCACACAGTGAAGATGGTAAGAAACCATGAACAGAACACACAAGAATTATAGGATAGCATCAAAAGACCAAATCTAAGATTTATTGGGATAGAAGAAGGCACAGAATTTCAAACCAAAGGAATGCACAATCTCTTCAATGAAATAATATCAGAAAATTTCCCAAACATGAAGAATGAATTGGAAAATCAAATATAAGAGGTTTATAAGACACCAAGTGTACAAAATTACAAAAGATCTACACCAAGACACATTATGATGAAAATGCCCAGCATACAGAATAAGGATAGAATTTTAAAGGCCGCAAGAGAGAGGAATCAGATTACATATAGAGGGAGACCAATTCGTATCTCAGCAGATTTTTCAACCCAGACCCTTAAAAGTCAGGAGATCATGGAATATCATTCCAAGCCCTGAAAGATAATGGATGCCAACCAAGAATCCTATATCCAGCAAAACTGAGCTTCAGATTTGATGATGAAATGAAAACCTTCCATGATAAAAGAAAGTTAAAAGAATTTACAGCAAGAAAGCCTGCACTACACAGCATTATTGGCAAAATATTCCATGAGGAGGAAATGATAACCAACAATGAAAATTTACAAAGAGAGGAACTACACTAAAGGAAAAATCATTCAAAAGAGAAAACAACTGAAGACAAAAACCAAAAACAAACCAAAATGACTGGGATTACAAATTATATTTCAATAATAACTGATATATAAGAATATTTTAACTAGAAGTTAGTCTATACCATACGCAATAAATAAAAGAAAAAAATCAAATATATGTAGTCACCTAAATTGATGCATAAAAAGCCTTGGACATAATGGAACACTCTCTACAAACACTCAAAAAACTAGGAATAGAACTATCTTCTACCTGATAAAAGGCATATACAAAAAGATGAGAGCAACATTGTTCTTACTGGTAAAGACTGAATGTTTTCCCATAAAATTAAGAAGACAGTATTTTCCCCACTTCTATTTATAGGACAATTAGGTATGAAAAAGAAATAAAAGACATTCAGAATGAAAAGGAAGAATTAAAACTATTTCTATATGCAGATAACATGATCATATGTGTGTGTGCATGGCACAAACACATGTGGTTTATATATATGCACACACATATATCTATATCTAAGAAATTCCATAAAAATTATTAGAGCTAAAGAATGAGCTCAGTGAAGTTGCAGGATATAAGATATATATACAAAATTTTAATTTCCACATACTAGCAATGAACAGTTCATAACTAAAATCAAGAAATAATTGCATTTACAATAATATCAAAGTGAATAAAATACTTAGAATATATTTAATCAAAGAACTGCAAGACATCTACATAGAAAATTATAAAACACAGGTTAAAGATATTAAAAAACCCAAATAAATGGAACTATACTCCATATTGTGGGTCAGAAAACTTAATGTTGTTAAGATAACAATATTCTCCAAACTAATTTTAAGATTCAATTCAATTTCTGTCAAAACCCCAGCTGCCTTTTCATGCAGAAATTGACAAGCTGATCCTAATTTTAATATGGAAATTTAAAACACCCAGAGCAGCTAAAACAGTCTTGAGAGAGATGAACAAAGATGAAGGACTTCTATTTCCTTATCTAAAACTTATTACTAAACTACTGTAATGAAGACAGTGTGACTCTAGCATATGGAGAGACATATAGTTCATTGGAATAAAATTAAGAGAAGTGAACAGAAATAAATCTTTACATTTGTAGTCAACTGATCTCCAAAAAAGTTATTAAGGTAATTCATAGGGGAAAAATAGATGTATCAACAAACCAAATAGGCACATGTAAAAGAATAAAATCGAACCTCCAATCTCACATGATGTAAAAAAAATTAACTCAAATGAATAAAAATAATTTTGTAATACCTAAAACTATGATAAACTTAGAAATAAACACAGTTGTAAACTGTAGTGACCTTGCACTATGCAATGTTTTCTTAGATATGAAACCAAGAATACTTGGGAGGCTGAGGCAGAAGGACCACAAGTTTGAGGCCAACCTCACCTACTTGGCAAGACCCTGTTTCAAAATAAAGTATAAAAAAAGACCGAGGATCTAGTTTAGTGGCAAAACACTCCTGGATTCAATCCCTAGCATGAGAGAGAGGGAGGGATAGAGAGAGGGAATGAGGCAGAGAGAGAGAGAGAAAAAAGAGGGAACTTCATCAAAGTTTAAAACTGTGTTTTAAATGACATTGTTGGGATGAAAAGACAATCCATAGAATGGGAGAAACTATTTGAAAATCACACATATGATAAAGGACTTATGTCTCTAATGTGTAAAAAACACTTAGAACTCAAAAACAGAAAGATAAATCACTCTGTTTAAAAATGGGCAAATAATTTCAAATCATTCCTTCAAACAAGTTATACAAACAGTTGATAAATATATGAAAAGTTATTCAACATCTTTAGTTATCATGCAAATGAAAACCACAATAAGGTACCACTAGAATGGTGAAAATTAAAGGATAGATAATAATAATTGTGAACAATGATTAGGAAAATTGGAACCTTCATTCATTTCTGGTATGATTATAAAATGATTTAGCTGCTTTGTAAAATAATTTGAGAAGTTCTGAAAATGTTAAACAGAGAGCCACCACATGACTTAGAATTTCCACTATTAGGTATATACCAAAGAGAAATAAAAATGTGTGGCTATATAATAATTTAAGTGTTAATGTTCATAGCAACATTATTCATAATAGTGAAAATGTAGAAATTACCTTAATATCTATCATCTGAGAGATGAATAAAATGCATTGTAGCCATACATGAGAATATTATTTGGCAACAAGAAGGAATAAAGTATAATACATACTATAACATGGATGAATCTCAACCTTATGATAAAAGAAACTACTCACAAAAGACCACATAGTGTATGATTCCATGTCTATAAAATGTATTGAATAGACATTTAGATAGAAAATAAATTAGTTATTGACATAGATGGTGAAGAGAGGGCATCATAAATGAAGAAATGACTAACAGATATGAGATTCATTTTGAGAGTGATGGAAATCTAAAATTAGTGGTGATGGTTACACACTGTGAATATCCTTAAAAATCACTGAATTATACATGCTAAAAGGGTGAATTTTATGTCATATAAATGATATCTCAATAAAGATGTTATAAAACAAATGAGTGCATTAAAGAATGAACAAGAAAACAAAGGAAGGAGTAATGCTTTGTTTCCTTATTTTAGGAACTAGGAAGTAGATGGAAACGCATATAACTGATTTCCTAGAGGAAGCTAAACCATAAACAAAAATGAAAACCAGCCCTATGCATAACTCAGAACCACCACAAGGTGTAAGAACCCTCAATAGCAATGACTTCCATAACTGGAAGTAAAGGGAGGTAGGAAGATAACAAGATTGGATAAGAGCTGTTTGCGAAGCCACTAAGGAGGAGATTCCTCTCCTCACAAGTCCACCATATTGAGTGGCTCCCCACCTTCAACCCAGAAAAATGATGTAAGTTCATTCACTGGACCTGGGAAAACAGAAAACACAATGACCTTCAGTTGATGCTTGTGCTTACTATATTATAGATATGCATATGTTAGATACTGAAAGCTAAAATAGCTAAGCTCTTTTTGACTAAATTCCTAGATTGCCGACTGACCTGTGTGTGTGTATAATATATAATCCTCCAAAAAATGTCTATTCTAGACTGGCCTACAGTTAAGCTCAAATGCAACAAACCTCCTCCACATAGTCAGAACTTCTAATGTGATTTTTAGTCTTTCATTTTAAATCATGAGCGTGCAGGCAAGGATCACCAGGTACCTAAAATAAACGCCAACATAGAAGATAAAGACGATAATAAGCAAATAGAAAAAAACTAACCAGAAAAATAAATTTTGGTGAGAAGAAAATTTTACAGGTACATACACAAACGTGCATGCATACACATGAAATATCATTATATTCGAAGAGATAAGAAAAAGCTTTGCAATAATGACACAAGAAAAGAATGCTGGGGGGCATTATGAGAACATAGCCTTATATAAGTTAAATACGTAAGAACAAGTGAATTTGTGTTAGCTTTCCATTACTGTAACAAAATACCTTATAATCAACAAAAAGGAGGAAAGGTTTATTTTGGCTCACAATTTCAGAGGTTCAGTCCATGGTTGTTTGGCCCTGTTGCTTTGGGCCTGTGGTAGCACAGTACATCATGGCAGGAACTCATGGCAGAGGAGGCCTATTAGCCTCAATTGGAAAGCAAAGAGAGATGGGATCAAGGGCATGCTCTTGATGACCTAACCTCCTTCTACTAGGCCTCATCCCCAAAAGGTTCCACCACATCCCAATAGTGTCATAAGCTGATGACCAAGCCTTCAACACACAGGCCTTAAAGGAACATTACAGATCCAAACCATAACAGAATGTAAAAGAAGTATTAGGTGATAAACTGAAAAACTCTTCCAGAAATTAAAGTTAAATAATAAAGAAGTAGAAAATGAAAGAAAATTAGAGGACCTGGTCATAAGTGCCAACATTCAAATAATTTAGCTTTCAGGAGAAAAAGAGGGGAAAATAGGGCTAGAAAATTATTAACAATAATGTGAAACTGAAGGGTGTGGATTTGTGGTTGACCCTGAGCACCCAATCCAAGATAAAAATAGGCTCCTACACATCATTATGAACTTTTAGAGCAGTAGAAACAATAAGAAAATCTATAAGCTTCTAGAGAGAGAGAGTAAAACAAAACAGGACTCTGGCTTTAGGCTTCTCAACAGTATAGCACTGGAAGGAAGAATACCATGGAGCAAGGCCTCCGGAATTCTGAAGGAAATAATTTTGAATCCTGAATATGATGCTGAGCCAACATATTAATTAAGTGTGAGGGCAGGATAAAAACATTTCCAGATATCCACATTCTCAAAAAATGTATGTCTTTTGCACACTTTTTAGGAAGCTAATAGAGACAGCCCTCCATCAAAGTGAAGGTGCCAATCAAGACAGAGAAATTCAAGAACCAGGAGATTAACAAGAGTCCAATCCAAGGGAATCTCCAAGTTGGTGGTGCTCAGATGTCCTAGAAGGACAACTGTGTACCAGCTGACAAGAGCACCATCAGGTTGGTGGGAAAGGCAAACCAAGGGCCCAGCTTTGTTCTCTAATGCTGCACCTTGGAATCTAATAAAATTGTTGGAGTTGTTCTTTTTACAAAACAATCAATAGAGACACAAGAAGTGTCTAAAGAAGAGGAAGACATGAACTCTAGGAAAGAGAGAATCTAACCCAAGAAAAAGGTGAGGTGAAACCAAGGCTGACAGTTTCAATCATCCCATCTAGAGAGAAAAAGAATAGAAATTAACAGAGAGGAGGAAAGAAGAGTAAAGTAAAATTGTTAGATTTCCTAGTGTACCTGGTATAAATGTTTGCTTTGTGGAAAAAAAAAAAAGGACTGAGGATATTGAAGAAGGTGGAAAAGTTCCCAATATGCACAAAGGAAAATAGCATCAGTGATAAATCCCATCAATCATAAAACTCAGTCAATTTGTGATCTGGGAACCTACTCAAAATACTTCTTGGAAATGTCTTGGTTTACATCTTTTTTTTTTTTTCACCATCTCTGTAAGTTTTAATTTCCTCTTCAATTTCCCTGATGAAAACTTCACTCTTCTTGCTAAAGATTGCTTTGGCTATTCTGGGTCTCTTATTTTTCCAAATGAATTTCATGATTGCTTTTTCTATTTCTATAAGGAATGACATTGGGATTTTAATTGGAATCACATTGAATCTGTATAGCACTTTGGGTAGTATGGCCATTTTGACAATATTGATTCTGCCTATCCAAGAGCATGGGAGATCTTTCCATCTTCTAAGGTCTTGTTCAATTTCTTTCTTTAGTGTCCTGTAGTTTTCATTGTAGAGGTCTTTCACCTCTTTTATTAAATTGAGTCTCCAGTTTTTTTTTTTTTTTGACGCTATTGTGAATGGGGTAGTTTTCCTAATTTCTCTTTCAGAGGATTTATCACTGATAGAAATGCATTTAATTTATAAGTATTGATTTTTTTTTTTTTTTTTTGCCACGCACACATCAGATAGAGCACAAATCTCCAGGATATATATAGAACTCAAAAAACTTAACACCAAGAAAACAAACAACCCAATCAATAAATGGGCTAAGGAGCTGAACAGACACTTCTCAGAAGAAGGTATACAATCAATCAACAAATACATAAAAAAAGTTCAACTTCTTTTTTAATTAGAAAAATGCAAATCAAAACTATTCTCTAAGATTTCATCTCACGCCAGTTAGAATGGCAGTTATCAAGAATACAAACAACAATAAGTATTGGTGAGGACGTGGGGGAAAAGGCACACTTATACATTGCTGGTGGGACTGCAAATTGGTACAACCAATCTGGAAAGCAGTATGGAGATTCCTTAGAAAGCTTGAAATGGAACCACCATTTGACCCAGTTATCCCTCTCCTCAATCTATACCCAAAGAACTTAAAAACAGCATACTATAGTGACACAGCCACATCAATGTTTACAGCAGCTCAATTCACAATAGCTAAACTATGGAACCAACTTAGATGCCCTTCAATAGACAAATGGATAAAGAAAATGTGGCATATCTACACAATGGAATATTACTCAGCAATAAAAGAGAATAAAATTATGGCACGTACAGGTAAATGGATGGAGTTGGAGAATATCACACTAAGTGAAGTAAGCCAATCCCAAAAAACCAAAGGCCAAATGTTATATCTGATAAATGGATGCTGATCTATAATATGGGGGGTGAGAGGGAGACAATGGGAAGAATGGAGGAACTTTGGGCAAAGGGGAAGGAGAGGATGGGAGGAGTCATGGGGGCAAGAAAGATGGTGAAATGAGACAGACATCATTACTAGGTACATGTATGACTGCACATATGGTGCAACACTATATTGTGTACAACCAGACAAATGAAAAGTTGTGCTGCATTTGTGTACAATGAATCAAAATGCATTCTGTTGTCATGCATACCTAATTAGAATGAATGAATAAATGAATGAATGAATAATTTAAAAATAAAAGAAAAGTCATACATTTAGGTTAGAATTTTAAATTCATCAAAAATAAATATTTCATCTCAAAAAAAGAAAACTTCAGTTGACATCATATTTGATAATAATATTTGGAAGTCATCATCTGATGGAGAATTCTTTTTATTCCTCCAAGCTTTAAGTTCTTTTTACCATATAAAGTCAGAGCAACGGACATGTATAATACTGCACTACATTTTTTTTTTTTTGCAGAGTTTTATCTAAGTGGTTTTACTTAAGCCTGAAATTTGACCATTTTGAGTGCCCCCCTCATCTTGTCTGTATTACTGCAATATAAAGATGGTTAGTGAAGGGTTTGGCTTTGTTGGCTTTTATCACAGACAGAGATACAGCCCCTGAGAAGTCTTTGTTGGTCCTATTCACCGAGGATCAACAAATAATCACTGGGATTCCAGTAGATGTCAGGTCCCACAATAACTGTGGGATTATCAGATTATTATTATGCATGTCAAGATCTTTGTACTTCCGTGAAATCATAATTTCTTCACTTTGTAGTTAAACTATTTTTTTCAATAGTCATATTTCTCAGGAGCAAGAATTTATATTATTAATTTTTCCCTTAACATAACAGAAATAATAATAGCAAATTAGAAATTTGAAACTCCCTGTAGACCAACTCTACACATTTTTTTTAATGGAAAGTCATTTAATGAAAACAGAATACCTACAAATCCATATCATGTTATATTTTATAAAACAAATTTAAATCCTATTGGTTAGTGCAGCCATCTGTGACCAAGGTCAAACATGTGAGAAGGCCACACAGGTGGGCAAATTGCACATGATGGAGGAAATAGACCATGTCGGATATCATCATTGAGGTCTGTGTGGGCACCAGAAGCTGGCTGGAGTTGGCAACGGAAGAAACCAATCAAAATCTCAGCTGCTCTGGCTCTGAGTCCCTCTCCAACCTCTCTTCCCAGAAAGAGGACCAAGCCTCACCTCTGGCTTCAACTTTCCCAGAGAAGGCTAGGAGGGGAAATGCCAAATCTCTTTCCAAGGCAAGAGCAGCCAGAATCAGATCAGTTAGGGAAGAAAGAACCCTAATACCTGAAGCCTCTTCTGTCACCAGTTCCCTTCTCACTGGGATGCCTTATTTGTTCAACTCCATCCAGAGCCTCATGTTCATTTTAAAGGATCATGTTTGCTACACAAGACAAAACCTGAGATGGTGCTTCCAACAGACCCCTGAAAAGGAGGTGGGAAGCTAAGGGTTTCCCTGGCTCTCTCCCACGTCAATGATTTTTCCATTAATTGTATACTACTTGGGACTTCTGGCAAAACATAAACTCCTTAATTAGTGACCCACATTTCCTGATTCAGTATTGACCTTGAAACTGTTTTATGTTCATACTTGGCCAGTGAGACAAAAAGCACCTGAAATGCATCAGTTTTACCTCCTTCCTTTCTCCTCAGAGGCTGCTACCAGCTACCTGGGCCACTGTTGCTCCTTCCATAGTGACCTCTCCAGGCTCAAAGACCTGTCAGGTATCTACTTTCCAACTCCTTTCCCCAAAATCCCCAACCTAAAACAAAATAGATGCTTCTTGGTTTCATATCTGACAAACTATTCTCTGAAAAAGTTCAGAACCATATCTCTTTTAAACATAAAAGTTTAATTTTTGTAAGAGGCATAGCAAAGCAGGGTCCTGTTCACTTCCCTATCTGGCAGAGGTACAGGGATGATAGTGGTTTAGATGATGACGATGATGATGATGACAATAACAATACCAATAATAATAATAACTAAGCCTGAGTTCAAATGAACTCAACCCCTTGTTAAAGAATAAACTTCATCTTTGTCTCTCTCTGTCTCTCTTTGATATGAAGCATGTCAAACATAATAATATATTTTGTTTTTAACGTTTCCTTAGAAATTCAGCAGTGTGTTCTCTGTTGAACCATGAATCTACTTCTTCCTGCGTTTTAATATTAGGGCGGTATCTCAACTATTCTAACATAGCAATATTAATTTTTTTCTTTTTTTACTAGGGAAAAGAGGGGTGTTCTTATAAGAATAAAATTTTAGATCATGTGGGGGCTGGGGTTGTAGCTCAGTGGTAGAGCGCTTGCCTCGCATGTGTGAGGCACTGGGTTCGATCCTCGGCACCACATAAAAATAAATAAAGATATTGTGTCCATCTACAACTGAAAAAAATTAAAAAAAAATTTTAGATCATGTGGATTGGTGAATCCAAACTCAATTTCTCACTAGTTGAGTGATCTCGATCCAATTCCTTATCCTCTCTGAATCTCTATTCCTTCATCTATAAGATGGGAATAATGCTCACTTATTCCCAAGGTGTGTTCAAGGATGATTTAAAAAGTTAAAGTGTTTTGTGTAGCACTGGCACAGAGAATGCTCAATAAAGTTTTATTATCATTTCTTATATTCCCTGTGCAAGCCTCTCTTTAGATGGAACAAAAAAGATTGCTACAAAAATGCATGCCAACTGTCCTTAATGTAATGATTTAGTTAAGAACATGCATTTTGTACATGGCTAATTACAACACAAGGCAAAGTGAGTTAAGGTCTGTGGCACACGTATATATGTACCTTTTTAGGAGTACTGAAGAAGGAGTATCCCTGGGGAGTAGGGTTCTTTGAGGAAATAATAGAAGAGGCAATAAATGAACCGAGATCTTGAAGGATGGGCGACTTTTGACATGTGCTAACTCAGAAGTGGACTCCACGGAAACATAAGAACAAACTCTCAGTGGTGTAAAAGTAGAGAATTTGGGGGGATGATGAGCAACCCAATACACAGAGACTAGGCAGTAGAGAGGAATTGAGGCTGTCAGCATGGGCTGAGGTCAGAATAGGTTAGACCTTGAATTCAATCCTAAAGGGATTCACTCATGATACAGACAACAGAAATCAATTACAAAATATGAACGAACACTAAAGCATATTTATGGAGATTAAAGGCCCCTCAAACAAGCATAGGGTGTTATATCTATAGAACTCAGCATCAAGTAACTTCCCCTTTGATGATAGTGGATAATACCAGGCTTCACGCTATTGGAACATACTCGGTCAATTAAGAAAAGTACTGATTGCCGGCTGCAAAATATCCCCATGGTGCCAAAATGTCTGTGGAGTGGGTGGGGAGGGGGTGGGAAGGTGTGATAATTAAAAGAATTGTTACTTGCAATGTCACAGGAGCCAATGTGTTAACTCTGCGTGCTGGGAAGCTAGAATGCTCCCAGCTGCCATGAGGAGGGAGGATGCAGTTGATCCCTGGCACCACTCATTGGGACAAGATGAATCACAAATGTGTTAATAGTGAGGTTCCATGTCATAATGTGCCAGATGGAGGTGGTTACATCTCTGATTGATTGCCTCCTGGCCAAGATAGGGGTTTTCCAGAAGGCGAATGTCTCCAAATTGGCATCGGAGCTCTGGGGATCAGCAGGTCTTTATTATGGTCAACATGGACCTGACATTCTCCACTTTATGAAGTGTGGCTGCCCCCAAGACATGGGCAGCCAAAAAACAAGTGTCTGGACCAGGAAAGATGGGATGAAGGTGTGAGATGTGGAGGAAATAGGTTTGTGTTGGACAGAGCTCTACGGCTAAGCATGGTTATTAACGCAACTCTGTGAATACAGTGGAAATAAGAGCAGGATCGGGAGCGGGAAGAGGCAGTGGACACCCTGCTTGTGAAGGAAATAAATAATTAGACAGAGGAAAAGAAAGGAAAAATAGAAAGGGAGCAGAAAGAGAATGCTTCCAAGCCACAGACACCAAATCCCCACAGCAGATGAGCTTGGATGCCAGGCTGAGACCACCAGGCAGAAACAGAGCAGAGGACAGCTCGATGACCTTCCTGTCGGTTCCCCTGCACTCACCCTGACGGTGACCACCCAGCCCTTTGTTGCTGCTGCTTTTTTCCCCCAGTGGAAGCTTCCAACTATAAACAGCCAACTACAAGGGCAATAACTGTGGCATCCTACTGGGAACTAAGGCAGCCTCTCGTGCAGGCGCTCAGTCCTAATACAGGACAGTGAATAAAGCTTCATTACAGAACAATGGAGTTAGCTGCCAGAGCCTACAGATTTGAATAAACAACAAATAAGCAACATCTGCTCCAGCATATGTGTATGGTAAAAAAAAAGTCACAAAATAAAAGAATTTGTAAATGCCAAAAGCAACACTAAACTGCCAGTGCTACTGTAGAGTGAATTTTTAATTGCACATGCAAAGAGGCAGGCTGCGGGTATTAGTCTCACATATGTCTTGTTGCTGCCAACCTGGGAGTATAGATGAATTTAATTAAATAAGGATTATCCCTTCTCCCCAGTACAATTACTTATTTATAACAATGATAAAATTGCCTAATAAAAAAATTGTAATATTTTAAAAACAAGGCTAGAAAACACCCTGCTCTCTGTGCAAGTTGTTCAGGGCTGTTGGAGTTTGAGTGTGACTTTTAAAATTAAGTCTATGCCTACTGCCAAGGAAGAAAAAAAATAAAAGGGGGGGAAAAGAACCCTATCATAAAGCCTGCTGCAGTTAAACAGCCAGAAACTACATTCTGGAGAAAAATAAAGAAGACACAGAGCGGCATGGGAATTGGCTTTCACAGGGTGTACAAAAAATTAAGCAATTGGAGTAAAATTGAGGCCAGGTGACTGAGCAAGGGAAAGGGCCACTGTGGCTTGTTCTCTACCAGTGTCCTGGTCCTAATCTCTCTTGTGAATAGGCAGTTGCTGATGATCAGTATCCCTCTCCCATATGCATTGATTGCCTGAGAACAAATAGCACTCCCCAAACCAACCAAACAACGAACAAGATGAGTGCCTCATCCCTCTTTTCAGTGACAGCAGAATCCCTTTTGACCTCCACATTAGCAACTCACCTCATCAGGGAGGCCAGTGACAATAATCCAAGAATGAAACTATCAATGGCAAAGTAGGTTCATGTGTAGATTGCTGAAGAAATCAGTATCTTTGGAGACTCACATGATCTCAGTTTCTTTTATCTTTGAACATAATTGTTTTTCAGCACTAGGATTTAAGGCAAGAGCTGCAGTGCCTGGCTGGGCGCATTCTCTCAAGGTCAAGTCAGAAAGCAACTGGAATGAGACAGACAGGGTTCTGGAGTGTGTGGCCGTGGACAGCGACACTACCTCTACCTCAGTTTCCTCATCTGGAATTGGGAGTAACAGACTCCGCCTCCAGGGAAGATTCCTGAATTAATACATGTAAAGCGCCTGGAATCTCGGCTGGTGAGTAAGCACTCAATATATGTTGCCAAGAATTTAAAAGGATGCCTTAATAAGTTTCTCTTGTCTGTGTCTGACTCTTTTTTCCTGGATGTTAGCATCTCTCTATCCATCTATTGCTTTGTCTATATAATTGACTAATT
The DNA here is from genome assembly GCA_004024805.1 of Geosciurus inauris. Classification (NCBI taxonomy): domain Eukaryota; kingdom Metazoa; phylum Chordata; class Mammalia; order Rodentia; family Sciuridae; genus Geosciurus; species Geosciurus inauris. The sequence continues at coordinate 314,696 of PVHX01000228.1, forward strand.
ACTAGTTTCTCCCAACGCTTACAAGTTCCATGAGACTTGGAAGAACTGGAGGCTTCTTTTTCCCTCCCATCAGTATCCCTAGCACCCAGAATGGGTTCCTGTGTGTCTAAGTATTCATTAAATATTTGTTGAATACATGGATTCAGGATGGAAAGAGGAGTAGATTTGAATTCAAAGGATGTTGGCTTGAATTCTGGTCCTCCTCTGCCAGCTGTGTAAATGTAGGCAAGTTATTTAATTCATTGATGTCCAATCTCTATAAGGGAAACAGTAGCATGAGATTGCATTTAACGACATAATTGAAACTATTTAGGGCAGCGCAAGTCTGTATATCAGTGTAAATTATTAATATCCTAAAAACAAGCTGCTCCCTAATAAAAATTGTAATTGGTCTGGAATGTAAATTTAAGCAACACACTCCATGTACATTCAGGTAAACCCAATTTCTGAGGCATGCTGCTGTAGTGACTATGGAACTTGAATATAGAAGTCTGTATTAGAACTAAATGCAATGTGCAAAAAATAAAGCACCAATTTATAAATTTGGAAAGAATATGCAACTGAATACACCCCTAATTTATAAATACAGTCAACCCTCTGTATTTGTGGACTTCACATCAGCAGATTCAACCAATCACGGATGAAAAATATTTGAAAAGAATAAGATGACAACAAAAACAATATAAATAAAATAATAGAACAACTATATAGTATTTTCACTCCACTACATATTATAAGTAATGTAGAGATGATTTAAACTATATGAGAGGATGCATGTAGGTTATATGCAAATATAACACCTTTTGTAATAAGGGACTTGAGCACCCGTGGATTCTGGTATCTGTCAGGGAGTCCTGGAACCAATCCCGTAAGGAGACTGAGGAATGAATGTATTGAAATCCTTGTCAGTAAAGTAACTAAAAATACCATGTCATACATTGTGAGAATAGTCATTAACACTCTGCATATAGTGTATTGTTGTAGACTTAAATCACGGGTTGGTGAACTAGAATGGGAATTCTTCTGGCTAAGACGAAAGACTTAGCCAGGCTCAGATGTGACACAACCCATGTGGGAAAGTGTCCTGAATGTAGGGGGCTTCTTTGCAAGTCTGGAGATGCAGAGTAAATAAGTCAAGGGTCCTACCCTTAAGTGGTGCACAATTTAGCATAAGAGAGAGAAACATAACCAAAAAGATATAGTTTCTCTAGATAAGAGGGTAGTAGCAACAAAAGGGAAGAAAAGCAGAGACTGAGGAATTTGTTTTCTTAAGAAAGGAGAAAGTGGGTTGGGATTGTAGCTCAGTGGTAGAGCGCTTGCCTTACATGCAAGAGGCACTGGGTTCAATCCTTAGCACCACATAAAAATAAATAAAATAAAGATACTTTGAAAAAAAAAAAGAAAGGAGAAAATTCTAATGAATGCCTCAACTCCTTTGAAATACCATCAAAGAATATGAGAGGGGGGCTGGAATTGTGGCTCAGTGGTAGAGCGCTTGCCTTGCATGTGTGAGGCACTGGGTTCGATCCTCAGCACCACATAAAAATAAATAAATAAATATATTGTGTCCATCTACAACTAAAAAAATTAAAAAAAAAAAGAATATGAGAGGGAGAATGAATAAACAGAATCTAGTGCTTAGTGCCAACCAATCAGGAGACAGGATATAAAAAATACATATTCAAAGTTAAACTTTTCTAAATCTGCTTTGGAGCAAAATTCCTATTAACAAAATCTTAATAATTTATTCTTACTGCATCTTCAAATGCACTCCATCTGTAAACATCAACACTGAGGGTTATCTTTGTTGAATGATTATTTGTAATGTGTGGGACAAATTAGGATATAAACAAACGGGGAAAAAACAGGTGCAATCCTATTATCAAAGATTGGCATTGTCAACACTATGATCAATTATCTATCTATCTATCATCTCTATTTTTGTGGGTGAGGGTTAGACACTTGTTACAAATTAAATCTGCACACTACAACATATAAAAGGAAGAAAGAAAAATGTATTACTGAAAACTACTTGCACTCAGATGGCCATCAAACTATTAGCTGTAGTTTTTCTGGTATGCAATTTTTCTGTATGCTATACTGATGATATATGTAATTTTATGGAAGAGAATTGAGACATTTTCCTGTGGGAATGTATATTTTATGACTTATTTTTGTCTCTTAACTGTATGTCTTTAACCTCTGCATCATGAAGCTGCAGTTGTGTTCTGATTTTTAATGATTACCTGATTTCCTTTTTGTGTATTATTATTTTTAAAATCCTCCTTATTGAATATTTAGGCTAGTTCTAATTTTTTATACCTCTTTTGTATTACTTAGGATAACTTTCTAGAGGGTCCACACAGGTCAAGAGGTAAACACAGTTGAAGGTTTTTGACACACATTGCTCTGTGTTTCTTTGCTAACATTAGATTTCATGTACTCCTAAACCTCCACTACTTTAAAAATTCATTTGTCTGAGAGTAATATCAATTTGTATTTCTTAGATTGGAGGTGAGTTTGAAAATTGATCATTTACACACTTCTTATTTAGCAAAGTTCCTTCTGACATCTTTGGTTTTTATTAACGTTTTTGTTAAAAAAAACGTTGTGAAATATTTGAAAATATTTCAAATGTATGGAAAGTATAGAAAAACACAACAAATATTTACTCCTTGAAGCAACCCAAAAGCTCTATTAAAACTCAGCCTTTGGTCATAGTCACTTTAGAATTTTTTACAAAGAAAACATTATAGGTACAGTAGGAGTCCTGGGTTTGCCTCTTTCTAATCTCATATCCTTCCTCTTTTCTTTCCTCCTGCAGTTAATGAGGGTCCTGAATTTGGTGTTTATATATTCTCCTGCATATTTCTGTAGTTTTACTTTGTGTGTGCATTAACACACAAGTTTGCTAAAGTTAACATATATTTTATATGCCTATATATTTGATTTATCTCTCCCTTATATTTATGATATTTATCTGTGGATAAATTGTTTATTATCATTGCTGTGTATATGAGTATGGTACAACACTAAGTTTCCTTATTTGGCTTATTGATTATATTAATTGGTTAATTTTGGTTATTTGTTATATAATATATATGTAAAACAATAATATAAAACAATAATATAAATAATATAACAATAATATATATGTAAAACAATAATATTTGCTTATCATTTGTACATGAACACAAACATTATATAAAGAAATGATATGATGCAACACACACACACACACACACACATCCATTTCCTAAAATGGAATTCATAGTAATAATAGCTGGTTTTCTCTCTCTCTCTCTTTCTTTCTTTTCTTTTTTTTTTTTCAACCGGGTATTTTACTGATCTGGCAAATGCAAAATATGCAAATTTCTCAAAGGCATCCTCTGTTTAAAAGTTAGCACAGCTTCATTCCAGGTCATTAATTCAGACAAATATACAGAACACAGGAGTCATAAGTCACACATAAGAGGCCCCCAAACCCATTAACAATTAAACCCCATCGGCTTTCTAATTTTAGGCTCTCATATATATATTAAATAAATAAATAACATATATATATATGTTAAATATAAATAACATAACATATATATAACATACATGTATTTTATATGTAACATAACATATATATAACACAACATAACATATATAGCATATACATATGTTATATATAGTTTTCAGTAATTTATATTTAACATATATATTAAATATAAATAAATAACATATATAGAAAATAATATATATTAAATAAATAGCACATCTATCAAAATCATAAAAAAATAAATTTCAAATACTACAAATGAAAATATCATTGGTATGGTTCAACAGTTTTTCTTCTTCCCCAGAATGATTTGCCGGATGCACCCATCAGCCAATGCCCCTTTAAAAGTCAGGTTCGAAGGAGCGAGGGATACTTACCCAAAACCCAAATATACAAAGTTTAAAAATTTGTTTATCACTGATTTTAAATACAATAGATATACTGGTATTATTTTTGTAATTTAAAAATAGATTTTGCATTTCTTCATTTATTCTTATATAATTGTTTTTGTGTCTTGTCTCTAATTTTATTTTTCTTTTCTAATTTTATTTGTATGCATTTTTTGTCTTTTACTTCTTTATGTTCTTAAAGTTTGCCTTTTTCTCCTATAAAAGATTTAGTGCTTGGATTTCATTTACCAAATCACTTATTTCTGCTTTCTGCATTACAAATTTTCATGTATTTTTATTAATCTCTAATTATGCTCATTTCATTATTTTCATATCTTCTTGAGGCAATTTATTTTAGTTTTCACTTATTGGATAATGAAAGTAATCAATGCTATGAATTTGCCTCAGATTACTGCTTTTGCTACAACTCTGATTTTAATAAAACATCTTTATCATTATTATTTAAGTTATCCAAATTCATGGTTTTAACTTATAATTTTCTGCATTTTTATTTAGGATGGTAGACACAGCCATCAACTATTGAGCTCATTAGTTTGTTTATTTGGGTTTGGAAATTGTTGCTTCTATAGTCTGTGGAAAAGTGGCCTATACTTTTTTCATGTGTATGAAGAAAACCAACAAAGTAATCTTTGCATTTATGTGTTGTTAGACATTTAAATAGATATTCCAAGAATTTTGGCAAAGAACACTTATTTCAATATTTTTGTATTAAATGAATGTTATTAATTATAAGACTAATATATTTTAATAATCCTTTTAATTTCATGCTCTTTCTGTAAAAGACTGAGAGGAATATTAAAATATTATGTTTTTATTGTGTCCATTTCTTGTGGTATTGCCAGAAGTTTTTGCTATGGAGTGTTATGAAAATAACATATGCACATTGCAACAAAAGAAAATTAAAAGATGCCAATTAATTTAACACATTTCAGTTTCCCTTCTGTTAAAGTATTATCATTAACAGTTCCTTTTACATCCTTCCAGAAACATTTTGTGCATACTTTCATGCAATAGAAACATACTATTTTAATACAAAAGAGTACATGTATAGAATCTTTTGCACCTAGCTTTTTTCTCATTTAACAGCTCCATGTTGTTGTTGTTGTTGTTGCTATTGTTTTGCAGTGCTGGGGATCAAACTCAGAGTCTCATGCTTGATAGGAAAACATTTGTCCACTGAGCTATATCTATAGGCCACACAAGAGATCTTTATCAATACATAAAGTTTTCCCTCATTTATCAAAATAATGACTGAATAGTTTTAGATGTAGGGATGTACCATAATTTCTCAAAGAATGTTATTTTTGAGGGTATGTAGGTTGTCTTTAGTTTGTTATTTTCAACATTATTGCAGCACAAATCTTTGTGTGTACATTGGAGTCTGTTGGCAGGTTAAATTCCAGAACTGAAATAAATGCATCGAAAGCTACATTCACTTTAAATTGACAGGTCACATTTCAAAGTAATTGTGACAGTTTAATTTCCAACCAATAGTGGGTGTCTATTTAACATTTTTACTCTCACTTTGTATTATTAAGCCTTTAAATATTTGCTAATGTGATAGATAAAAAGGTGAAGTTGAACATGTTTTACTCTTCTTGTGGAGCTTTTATATTTATTCCTTAAGACTGCCCATGTATTTCCTTTCTCTATTAATCTAATAAGATCTTCTTCCTGATTTTCTTATTGATTTGTGAGGGCTTTTTAAAACATTAATAGAGTCAGCTTTTATATATTGGAGGTTAAGTTACTTAAAATATACTGACTTAGGCTTGTTAATTCTTTTCTTTTAAATGCTTTTATTTTGTTTATTTATTCTTATGCGGTGCTGAGGATCCACCCCAGTGCCTCACACGTGCTAGGCAAGTGCTCTACCACTGAGCCACAAACCCAGCCCTGATTGTTAATTCTTAAATGAGGTTTATAATTTTGATTAATTTCTAAATTTCTATCTTATTTTTAAAATTTTCTTTTGCCTTAAAGTATCTACTATTGAATTTTAATATTAAAGTATAGTCCCCGATTGGTTTTTGTCTTTCTTTCTTATCCTGAGGCCAACTTGTCACAATTAACCTTCCTTAGATTGTTGTAATAAAGTAAATTTAAATAAAGAATTATTGTAATTTTTAAATCATAAGGTTACTTTTAGCATTTTTATTTCTTTCATAAGCTTTAACAATAATTAAATTTTAACTGTATGTTTTGTGGGTCTTACTACTTGAGTTCATTTTTCCAAGCCCTATATTTATTATTCTAAAGTGTTTTAAGTAACATCTTATTTAGGGAGAAATAAAAACAGCTGATAAACTAAGAGCCTTACATGTATTAACTTATTTAATATTTTAACAATACCATGAAGTAGATGCTGTTATTAACCTTATTTTTATTTTCTTTAGATGAAGACACAGAAACCTAGAGATTGAGTAATTTGTCCTAAGAAACTCACTGGCAATTACTACACTATAGTATTGGAATTTGAGAAAGCTGAAATTTGCTTCATAGATACATGATCCAATCATGCTCTTACTTTGTGGAAGACATTGTCTTGGAGGGGAAGTGGGGGATATAGTTGGTGGGTCCTCTTAACTCTGAAAATGACTTTAGGCTACTCTTATAGATAGAGATGAATATGGTCAGGTATAAAATCATTGGCTCACATTTTTTTCATTTCTAAATTATAGTGTATTAGTTTATTTCTATCCATCATTTAGTGTTATTAATGAGATGTTTGGATTTTTTTCTTCTTTGTGATTAATCTGTACTTTTCTGTCTGGATATTTGTAGATGCTATATTCTTCTAATTCATACATTTTAGTGTTATCATTAGATTTTATCATTTCATTGATGTGCCTGGATTTAATAAAAACCATTTTTGTTGCAATAGCTATTTATTTAATCAAAGTATAATAAACATATAAAAAGTCAGATAGTACTAAAAGAGCAACTAATAAAAATAAATTGCTGAAAGATGATCACTTTTAATTCTTTCCAAAAGGGATTCTCCTGGTCATGTAGTTTATTTCTAAATAATGTGTATTATTGCTATTTCTTAATTTATATTAACAATATATTACTATTATTATTTAGTGCTTAACATGCTCCAGACTTTCTTATCTCCTTTCATGAATTAACTCATTTTATCTTCACAACTGTGTGGATTACATTGCTATTATTTAACATTTAAGGGAATGAGGAAGAGAAAAGTAAGCTGACTTGCTGTAGGTCACATGAAAGTAGTGAAACTAGCTAGAATTCGAGTCTGGGTCTATTTAGTTCTATCATAATTGACATAGAATTGGCTCAATTAGACTGCTACTCTACTTTCTATCGTTGTCTATCATATGTATGACTCTAATACTGGTGATGCTTTATGTCCTTAATTTTTTTACAATCTACTTAAATTCAATCTTGTGTCACTTCATGTAAAATGTAGAAGGCTTTTGTATTGTTTCTCCATTTATCAATTCCTCTATCCTCTATGGTATAAATCACCATATATTACATCAGCATATGGCATAAAACAACACAATACAGCGTCCGTCCTTGGTCTTAAGAACTTCCTTTAGCATTGCTTGCAGAGCAGGTATGCTCATAATGAGTTTATTTTATCTGAAAATGTCTTTATTTTATCTTTAGTCTCTGTTTTCTCTAATGAGATGTCTCTTATCATTCAAATCTTAATTCCCTTATCACATTTCTGTGTCTGCTTTGAACATGTTTTCTTTTTTTTCTTTTCTTTTCTTTTTTTTTTGGCACTGGAGATTGAACTCAGGGGCACCCGACCACTGAACCACATCCCCAGCCCTGTTTTGTGTTTTATGTAGAGACAGGGTCTCACTGAGTTGCTTAGCACCTCGCCATTGCTGAGGCTGGCTTTGAACTCGCGATTCTCCTGTCTCAGACTCCCTTAGTGCTGGGATTACAGGCTTGTGCCACCGCGCCCGGCTTGAACATGTTTTCTTATCTTTGATTTTTATGACTTTGATCATAACACTGTTTAGGTGTAATTTTTTGTTATTTATTTCACTTTGAGTTTACTGAACTTTTTGAACTATAAATGTCACTGTGAGTGAATTAGGAAAAATTTTCACCAATATTTCTTTCAGTATTTTTCTCTTCAGCTCTCCCTGTCCTTTTCTTGTCAGGCTGTAACTACGAATATTTGACCTTTTTATATTTATTGTCTCACAGGATCTTGAAATTCAGAAAATTTTTTCATATACTTTTATATCTTTTTTACCTATTCAGATTGTTGGATGACTATTGTATTTCAAAGTTCAACAAGTCTTCATTTTATCATTTCAACCTGCTGTTAGATTTATTTAATGGATTTTGAATTACAAAATCATAATTTTTACTTACAGTATTTCCATTTCCCTCTATATCTGTATTGTTTCTATGTTTTCTCTTGAGATTTACTGTCTTCTCATGTATTGTACATTTTCTTTTACATTCTTCAGTGTGACTCTAATAACCTCTCTAAAGCATTTACCTACTCAGTCCAACATATGGATTTTTCAGGGCTTATTTCTACTAATTACCCCCCAGTATGGGTTATATTCTCTTATTTTTTCATATGTCCAGTAAATTCTTATTGTGCCTGGATGTTGTGATTGGTATATTGTTTTAGGAGGCAGGAATCTTAGCTGGAATCAAATTCAAAATCTAACCTTAGATGAGATTCTTGAAGTCTTTTCCATGCATTTTAGTTCAAATATTGGACAGAGATATGGACAGATTTCATGATTAGAGTTCAGGGATTTTCCAATCTCTCTCCTTTCTGGGATTTCCTCTACACACACACACACACACACACACACACACACACACACACACACACACCTTTCCAGCTATTGCCATTGCCTCAGGTTCTGTCTTCTGATTTTTCTATATAGTAAGACTACTAGTCTCTTTTGGAGGCTTAGAATGATTATTGCCTTCAGGTTAAAAATCTTTTAATAAAGGAAACAGATGCAGTGTATTCGTCCAAGTGTTCAAGTTTTGACCCCCGCTCCCCACAATCTGCCTACTTTTGTGCACTCTTTAGTGTCTTTAGATAGATATTTAAAAAATATTTTGCCCAGAGTTTGTAGTTATCTGTGGGAGGATTGGCTCATTAGGAATCACTTAGCCATTATCAGAAATAGAATCAGATATTGTGAATCATGTCTGAAAGGAATCCTAACTTTACTTACTGGAGATTGTTCTCTTTACAGACACAATGTCCTCATACATATAGCCATTTCTAATGAAAATTTCTAATGTTTCCTTATAGTCATGTTTTGAGTAGTGGGGACATTTCTTCTGAGTATGATTTTGGAAATGCTCAATCTTTTTGTGGTAATTTTTTGTGTTTATTCATGTCATAAGGAGTGAATGAAAGTTTATCATGTTCAATTTGATAAGTGAGATTCATTTGGAAATGATGACCTCAGTGTGTTGATATACTTCTTCAGTAAACACCTCTCTTTAATCCCTAGATGGTTCTTCTTGTACAATTGTCTGCAACTGGGCTGGGCTTGTGGCTCAGTGGTGGAGCACTTGCCTAGCACGTGTGAGGCACTGAGTTCGATCCTTGGGACTGTTAGCGAAAAAGACTGGGAAGAAAGCAAACTTCACAAATCACTTCAGGCTTTATTCAGGAACAAGACTACATCTATGGGGATGGACCCACTTTCCTGGTGGAAAATGAACCACCGAACAAAGAAAAGGACTGGGTTTATATAGGTTATCCTGGGAGGTGGTCTGGTGAGCATATCAGTTTTCTTGGGCACTTAGGAATTTGGAGTTTGTTCCATCAATCAATGAGATAGTCAGTTTTAGTGCTCAGGAATTTGAGCCCTTGGGTCAGGGGTCTTGCCATGCAAGTTAAAGTCTCCAATATGACAAGATATTCCTTCTTGCCTGTAATTAGTACCATGAAGACCTTTGTCAGGGGAGGTGAAAGGTGTTAGTGCATGGCTATTTTTCCTTTTCCTCAGGCTACATTATTTTCAATTCCCACACCTATGAGGGACCACATAAATAAATAAAGTTATTATGTCCATCTACAACTAAAAGTATTAAAAAAAAAAGAATTGTCTGCAACTTCACTTACCATATATCCCAAACATTCCTCAGGGCTTCTGGAATGTAAATGATGTACCCTGTCCCTTTAAATAGCACTTTTTTTTTCCCTCTTCTCTTTATGTTACCTTGTCATTTCAGTGATCAATTTTCAGGGGTGAAAGGAGAATAGTACATCTGGGGCTTCGAGTCTCCATTTTCTATAAGAAGTCAGTCACTCTGCTAGAACTCATTTAGCAAGTGCTGAAGTACACTTTTTCTGCTAATATTCAGGGTATTTTGCATGAGTAGAGACCATACACTCCTCAAGTGACTTGCAAATAAATTTTAAAGATATTTGAAGAGATGATCATGTGCCTGTGTATTTGTGCATAGTAATGTATGGCTTAAAACAAGGTACTCTTTTCTCTCATGGTTTTGTGGGCTAGCTAGCTCAGCAGTGTGGCTGTCGGGCATCTGGATTAGAATCATCTGAAAGGTTGATTGGGCTGGACATCATCGATGGCTTATCCACATGGGAGTGCATTCAGGGCTGTCTACCAAGGTGCCTGCCTGTGTCTTTCCAATCCATGTGGCTTGGGCTTCTCACAACATGGGGTCTGGGTTTCCAGCAGGACTATTTCAAGAATGGACTTCTCAAGAGCCAGGAAGCAGGCGGGTGGGCTAAGGGCTAAGCCATGGTGCCAGGACAGCGTCACTTCTGCCACATTCAGTTCATCAAAACAGTCCATGTGCA
>PVHX01000228.1:325551-365667 GCA_004024805.1 Geosciurus inauris
GTACCGGGGATTGAACTCAGGGGCACTCGACCACTGAGCCACATCCCCAGCCCTATTTTGTGTTTTATGTAGAGACAGGGTCTCACTGAGTTGCTTAGTGCCTCGCCATTGCTGAGGCTGGCTTTGAACTCGCGATTCTCCTGTCTCAGCCTCCCTGAGTGCTGGGATTACAGGCTTGAGCCACCGCGCCCGGCTCCATGTGCATTTTGAATAAAGCTGTCTATCAAACTTTTAGTTAAAATGCAGATATGGTGTGTATATATTATATATCAAAGTAGTTAAATAGATATTATCATTTCCTTATTAATTCAATGAATTTTTAAAAATTTTTATCTCAGTCCAATTTTTTTGTAAGTTAACACCACTCTTTTTTAAAGTAATAAAATCTCATTTGTTGTCTAGATTTTCTTCAATAGGCTAACTAACCTTTACCTTATCTCACTTTACTCTCTCAATTTGAGGTTAAATGTAGATTAGTAATTTTTGCCTAACTTCCTAAACAATTTTTTGGCATAATTGGAATGGCTTACATGATATCAGTAGACCACTTAATTGAATGTCAAGGAAGGCAGTTTCTATTGGCAAGGGGACCTCCAGCTTCATTGAGAAGCATTCAATTAGATGGAAAACAGATGCTTATTTTTGTCTTATAAACCTCAATGCAGGTTATGTGGTAATTACTTCAAAGAGCAGGATAACAATTTATGTAATCAACAGGACCCTGTAATTACTAATGCATAATTTCTAAACAGCATTTAGCAAAATGAGGCCTATACATACACTTCGTAATGGAAAAGATGTGTTTGACACCACACTAAATTAAATTAAAAATTTGCATATTTTCTTCCAGGAAATGCACTAGCTTCATCTGCTCTATTTTGCTTGACTAATCGATGCCTCCTTCTAGCTCCATTATGGGATCACAGAAATGCTGAATCACTATGATAACTGCATGAGAGCATTAGGTCCAGGAGTGAAGAAAGGCTTCCTTTTCTGTGACAGGGATGATAGAGCACCCTTCTAAGAGGAGATCTGGAAGTCACATCTAGTCAACTTGTTTCCACTGAGAGTTGAACATCAATGTCATACAAAATTCAGAATATAAGTGCTGAGAGAACTTACAAATTACCTGCACTCATTCTTTCATCATGGTTAGAAAGAGGGCCAGTAAAAAGGTATGACTTGTGCAACTCCAAGCAGTTAATAGTAGAAGTAGGAAGGTATTCAGCTAGTTAGTTCTATCTGAAATCCATTCAGTTCTGGTATTCAGATCATAACAGAGTTGGTGTGAGACATCTACAGACTCCATTAGCCCTAGGGAGAGCGAACCTTTTTCCTGGCAAGGAAATGAATACAGTCATCCACCTTGATGACTTCTTACCTACAGTTCCTGAAGTCAGGTCAAGAGGGTTACCAGTCTCTTCATCAAAGCTCTGGACCTAAGGCATCAAAGTGCAACAATCTCATTAGAATTTTTTCATAAAAATTCACTTCATTGAGTCAACTTATAGTGAGTGTCTACTGGCAACCAGTAAGCAGGGTACCTATGAGTTCCTGATCTCAAATAGCTTACAGTCTGTTGGGAGGAGGTGGCAAGGACAAAGTACCCACGATAAGGATTTAAAGAATTCAGGAGAAGGGAAGGAGGTGAGGATTCATGATTCTTCTTCAGAGATGTGAATTTGAACTAAATTCATACAATAATATTATTATGAAAGACTATCTTTATGCTATCAAGAACACATTAAATATATTTGGCTTGCTAACGATGAGCCCAACCTAATTCTATTTTAAGATTAAAAGCCATCTCAACACGAGGTCATAAAAGGTTTATTTTTGTTTTGCTTGGACCATGTTTGGCTTTGATCAGGTAACTGCCCTCCTTAAAATCTCAGCATTGTCCCCATGTTGGAACCTGAGTTTACTCCCTATCTAAAGACGTTAAGCCATGTAAATCATTGATTTGCTCTCTGCTTCTGTATTGCATTTGCCAGAACCCTGTCAGTTGTAAATTCCTAAGATACTTACCTTTATAATTCTCTGTGTTATAAAAACCTCCTTGCTCCTGGACAAAACTGCTGCCCTCATTTTTTGAAGGGGACAGCCGCTGTACAGCTAATTTGTATGCACAATATAAGCTTGCTTAATTTGATTTAAAATCGGAGTCGGTGGTCCTTTCTTTACGTCCTGGGTTCAACACTAAACTTATGGAGACTAATTCAAAATATTCAAGGGCTATATAGTCCCTAGATGGATGAAAGAAAATTTAATTTCCAAATTGATAGAGCAGAATTTATTTTTGGTACATATTAGAAATTAATAAATAATACTCTATCAATAAGAATAAAGCTATTATTAAAATAAAATAATAAATGTTACTTTAAACATAGTAATGCAGCTTATTATGGAAATAAAACAGAAAAAAAAGTGTAAGAAAATAGTTACTGCTAACATCTTGGAGTGTTTCTTTGCAGCTTTTCTTTTTTCATACATTTATCCTGCATATGTAGTCAAATTTTTTTCATTCAAAATTTGGAAGGGAAACTTTTCTCCCACATCAAGGAATTTCTTTGAAAGCACCATTTTCATGGGGGCCTGGAAGGCCATACTTTGAATGTACATTAGTTTACATAACAACTCTCCAATTGTTGGTATGTTTTTAAAAATTTGCAATTAGAAATAATGCTGAGATGCCTATCTTTGTTCATGTATCTATTTCTACATGTCATTTTATTTGTTGGGGATTGATGTCTAACTATTGAAAGCTGAATTAAAGGACATAAACATTTTAAACATTGTGGTTTTATGACCAAAAAACGGGACTCAGGACTAAACTTATTTTGAGAAAATTTTTGTCTTTGTGGGGCAGGAAGGGCTGGTGATAGGCATATTTAACCTGACTAAATCCTATTCTTCTTCCAATATTTTGTTTAAGCCTTATTACCCATAATTTCCATGATCTTCCTAGCCCCCTGACTGGTTAAGAATCCCTTTAATTATTGCCTGGATACAGCAAAACAAGTCTGCAGAGTACCTTAAAAGTATGTCTGCAGACCTGCCACTGTCCCACCACGTTACTGATTTCTGTGCCCATCCCTGACACTTCTCTGGAGCTTCCTTCTAAGCAGATTCTGTTACCAGTTCTGTGCTGTTCTGTCTGTGTCTGGCACATAAAAGACTCAATGAAGAGATGACCTCAACTGGGCATTATATGAATAGAAGAGAGTGGAAAGGTGTATGTATTTGGGGGGTGGGGGACTGAGAAGTACAGGTGGAGATCTAAATGAGAATGAAAACTAGTGTGACTGAAGGTGACATGAAGGAGCAGAGAATGTGTGAAATAGAGTCAAGCCATATGAATACCAACAAACCCCAAAGCAACAAAACTAATCCCCTAACATCAAAACCTATCCGAGTTCTACTGCTTTGCCCCTGGCACTGCAGTAGGTATGGCAGAGGAAACATTTCTGAGACACATCTCTGGTCTCCAAGCTGCTGAGAGGTCAGAACTGGAGAGGCCACTGACTCATGCACAATTTTCTTACATAACAAGCTGTGAGGTCACAGCAGGGGAATTGTCAGGGCAGGTTTCACTGAGAGGAAAGTAGTTGATTTGACCCTCAAAGGTGAAACAGGTGAAGTTAGCAGACAAAGCCTATGGAGATGCATCATAAAGCAATGGGCACAAGCCACCCATGAATTAATCTGTGAGCAAGACAAAGGAAAGGAAGAGAAGAAAGTTCATTTCATACTAGATTTTTTCTGACTCAGGCAAGTAGAATGGCTTTAAACGTCTTAGAATAAACTGAGTTTGGAATAATAAGATACACAGTTGACAGGCTGAAAGATAGTTAAGTGAGAGCTGGAAGGCAGGTTATTTCTTTTAGGATGCTGAGAGTGTGGGTACAACACTGACCTCTTCCATTTCAAAGGAGTCTGGTCCTTTACCCGCGAGATGAGACATGTTCCTGAGCTTGTTAATGTGAATCAAGTTCTCCTTCCGAGCTCTGTCCCTGACTGATCCCTCAGACACATAGGAAGGGGAAGCCTCCTTGTTCAGCATGGATGAGCAAGGCCACCGCTTGCCCAGAAGAGCTCGGAGAGAGTGACAAGGTGTCAAGTCATCACAGGCTTGGGCAGAAGGATGCTCCGCCAAAGGAGATGAATAGCTTTGGTTGTGGCTGATTGAGTCTGCTGGTAACTCTGTCCCACACTCCCATGGTTTGGCAGAAGGCATAAAAAATCTGTCTTTCATCTTGGAAGATTCAGATGCTTCTGGGTCACAGTCGCTCTGGATGTTCCATCTTGAAGCTCTCTGTAAACATTTACTCATTTTTCTTTGATGTTCTTTAGACCCACTCACTGAAGTTCTTTGCATCCTGTCTCCTCCAGCTTTCTCATTAGCTTGGCTCTGTAGGATGTTAACATCATTCAGCAGAGACGAGAAGGCATTGGTTACATGGTCCAGGATTTCCAGCTGTCGGAAACGACCTGAAGATACAAGAAATGCAAGTTTTACACTGAGTTTTTCAATGAATCTGCATGGATGCAGTGCAGTGCAACTGAAAAGTTGGTTACCATGTGACTTTCAAGATGAGGAGGACTTTGAACTCTTGAAACTAAATTTTTTCACATACCTTTGCTTGTATGGAGTTGATTCCCCAGTGTAATGATAAGTCCTTGTGCTATGGAGAAAATCAACACCTCTTAAATATATCTGAATATACATAGCTATGTGGATTCACATATGCCTCATTTTTAGGTGTCAATCTGTTAAAAACTATGGACATGTATGAGTCTATATACCTATATGTATTAAACTAAATGTAAAAGAATGAACACAGCTCCTTCAATATGAAGCAGCCCGAGCATTCTTCCCACAGCTTCATGGGGTCAATATCTCATCATGACCTCCATCATCTCCATCATCTCCAGTACTGGAGAGTGTGGAATGGTCTGGCATATGGAGCCAGAAGGCCTGGATCCAAATCTCAGGTGAATCATTGCTGGAAATTCAACCCTGGACAACATGAATGAATAGCTCTATAGTGTAAGCTCTATGCCAGATATAGTAAATGGTCAGTTTTTTTTTTTTTAACCTTGGAATCATGATGGTCTTATGTATGTTTCAAATTCATTGTGAGAAATCAAAAAAAGTTGTAAAACATGCTGCTGTATAAATATCAGCCGTTAAAATAAATGATTTCAAATGTGCAAGACAGGAAGGAAATCTATTTTCCTTAGTCTCTCAAGAGAAAGAAGTCATTATTGTGAAAATGCATTTGCCCTTCAAAACAAACCAGCTCATCTTGTCAGCCTTTCTGGATGATCTGCTTCAATATTCAATTAACATATGTGAGTATCGACTTAGAGACCTAACATAGCAAGGGTTAATTTGGGGATGCCTTGCCAGTTTGAAAAAAAAAACTGGTGAAAAAATATTTTTGGTATCTGAAGATAATAAATCCACAGTAATGGAAACAGAACACTCTGTATATTTCACAGCCTCCTTTTAACCCCAGTGACAGCATGCAGGGTTGCATAGCCCAGTGAGGGTCAAAGACCATAGGGAAGGGTAAGGTGCTGTCCTCTGCACTGTTCGATGCACCATTAGAACAATACTGGTGAATTCTCTGTACAATCTTTACACTTACCTGCTTCTTTCACTGGAAAGGAGAAGATATTAACTAATCATCCTAAAAAGTATGAGGGATTTCTCATAGCGGACTGTATAATTCTTTCAAGACCTATAGGAACTTGGGTTTGAGATGTTTCAGAATGATTCTGATTAAATTTCTTCCCCAAGTTAAGGTTTAGTTGAAATCAAATCTCTTTTGTGAGCCAGAGGGTATAATTGAAGCGTAATTCAGCTTTTATGATTGTCTTCTATACACCCCATGGCAGGTTTTTATACTTAGACTAAGACAAAGCCTATCAAATTAATTGGTTCAGTTGATTCAGAGAACACAATAGTCTAAAGAGTTGGATGAGTATTTTCTTTTATTTTTGCCATTGGGTAGATTGAACAATGGATGAATCGATTCTCATCTTCAAGTTTGAACCTTTTTGTACTGACTTTGAATGAGACATACATCTCTAATCTATCTTTCTAGCAGCCAACTAATTTTGTTATTGCTAGTTTTACATTTGACCTTCTCAGCATTCTTGTATCAAAAGTGTATTGTTCAGTGTTAAGTAGTGGAAATAAGAGGGCAGCCATTACAGGATTATGGGCAAACTCCTAGTTCCTCTAAAATCCATGTGTTGATTTTATTTGTAAAGTGTTTCCTTCATAGATCAGCTCACACACTGCTCAAGTGTTAGTAAATGTCCTTATTTTTCCCAAATAAAGAATTGATCAAGGAGCTTACATCTCTGTGGGGCTTAGAAGAAGAGACAACAAAGAACAATATTAATTGTTTCTAAAAATATAAAGAAAATTCACCTCACAACATGTTCAGGTTGATATGCTCCCTTTCAAAAACCCCATTGCTTCAATTTTGAGACTCATTTCATCTACATGGAAATGGAGAAGTGGAAACTAAAATGAGAGATCCACATGAAGTCTTGATTTCAGATAATTATTTGATAAAAACACCTCAGCTCCCTTGACTTTCCTTTCAGTGAATTTATTTATTTACAATAATTTATTTCAGAGACAGAACTTTGCCGTTCTCCCCATCTAGAATTACTCAAACTCTGTTCCATGGAGATGTTCTTTGTTGCTCCAAGAGGGGGTTCTAAATTCAAATGATTTTGAAAATGCTGCATTTCTCCTCTAGGACACTGAAAACACACCTTGCATATTACATCAATCCTGTAGTATATCAGCTACAAGATATCCTCCCTCCAAATTATTCAAGTGCAGTACGTAGGCCTCAAGAATGTCCCTAGTAATGTCCTAAAGAAAAGTGTTCCACTGACAACCAGTCAGAGAAATAGAATAGTATGTACAATAGCTATAAAGATTAGGCATAGCTAATCTACAAATCTGCAGGTATGTCAGATTAATAACTACCACCTAGAGTTCAGAGTGTTAATGGTGCTGGTCTAAGCCTCAGAGATGAGAAAAATTGTCACCTAATGACCCAGATAAGCCTTGTCAGACCCTGGTTTCTCTGCCTCCTGGGTGTGTAGCGATGGTATATATTAGAGCTGCTCACCAGTATTACCAGTTTTCTTCTTGCCAGGGGCAGATGGCAGGATTATACCTTACTACCCCTTGAAGTTACTGATATGTGTAGTTATGGGCAGAGAGTTTAAGAGCTAACTACGATTTTCCATCTCCACCCTTTTCCTGTTATTGCTACTAGTGGGATTCCAGATTGGCGGTATGTGGAGTGGGGGTTAAGGGGTAATTCCTTTAGTGAGACAATTTGGAGCAGATCAGTCCTTCTTCCAAATATACACACCAGCCCACAGTGGACATATAGACTGATCAAGAAAGCAACGTTTTCTGTTTTAAGCTACTGTGGGAAAGGAACTAAATGTTATTGCATACAACCTGCTAGTCCACCCACCTAATACGGTGGTCCACTCAGTCATTCATTGCCGTTGCTGAGAGGCTAATGTCATAAGGTCCTCACTTACCATACAAGTTAGGATTCTCAGTATCCATCCTCTGCTTTTGAGCTTCAAGAAAAACATGGATGTTGATTCCTCTGGCTGCTGAGCCACAACCAAGGAATCTGGCTGGGATTTGTGTACAGATGTCTGGCTCGTCAGCACCAAACCCCAGATCTAACAGAATCTCCACTGGATCCTTTTCCCAAAATTCCAGCCATTCAGGAATGCTGTAATAAAAAAAAAGGAAATATGTATATGAGTCCCTTTATCCAGTAACACCTCACCTAAGCATAAATCATTTTTTTCTAGTCACCTAATCTCCCAGAAACTGAGTGAAAGTAGAGCCTGAACAGACAGATGGTGCCTTCACTAGTGCTAATATATACTTACTTAAAGGACAGTCAGTCTCTGCACCTAGGGACCACTTGCCTATACTTTACATACAATACCACGAGTTCATCCATCTGGCTTTTTATTTCCCCAAGAGCAAATGTTAAATTAGACAGTGCAGGAAGATTGTGGAATGGATGTCAGAGATAGTGCACTGTCAACCACAAAGAAGTAGTAGTTGATGACAAGGAAAAAAATGAAAAAACAAATCAACAGTAAACTCGTAGAAGAATACTTTTGAAGAGTATCAGTCTGGGGCATACTCAGCTCCATAAATCTGTTGAGGATATTAAATGCGGACTACCAGGGCTCATGTTTTTGAATAATGATTTTAAGTCCTTAGGTAGGATTAACATGTTCTCTCTCTTTTTCAACTTGGTTGAAAAACAAATGTGTCAAATTGTTCTAGTCCACTTTGATACTGAAATGATAAATATCAGTTATCTGGAATTTCTATTTATGTATACCAATCCGCTTCCCAGTTATTGAGCTTCTTTTGAGTTGGAACTTTTAAAACTCATGGATTCTGGGAATCAGAACTTCGATGAGGTTTTATTTTGTTTGTTTGTTTCTTTCTTTTCTTTCTCTCTCTCTCTCTTTCCCTCCTTCCCTCCCTCCCTTCCTTCTTTCTTTTGTTGAAGTTAGTGTTCACCTTGACATGCAACACTAATGAGCTTATTTGCAATAGTTGAGATGATTTTACAGTCATGAGCTTTTAGTCTCATGGGCAGGTCTGCTTAATGAAACTACCAGTAACACATTTACACTTTCTAAGTAACATAGATATCTGGTGCTTTGCCTCTTGATTCAGTCAAGTAAGAAAAGGTAGGCCAGGAACCCTTTCTTAAATGGCTTGGCTTGTACATTTAGTCATAGAAATTACTTGAAGAACTGGGAGTGCCAATCTCTCAATTACATGGAATAGGAATGAAAAAGGAGATTCAAGGGAGAAAAAAATTGTCTGGGAAGAAGTCTAAATTATATGGGGAAGATTTAATCTATTATTCTATTGACCTTATTGCACAAATTTTTATTCAACCTGTTTATACAAATAATTATGGAGTGTCTGTCATGTTCTAGTCTCTATGCTAGACCCCTATGGCACAAAAATGAACAAAAATGGTAGTCCCTGACTCCCAAAGGTACACTCTCATGGCCAATAAAACAATTATTGATTGATTTGTCATTTAAGTCATTTAAAATCTTTTCATATCATTACGAAAATATCACTATTTTACGAATTTTTATTGAATTTTACAAGAAATATTTAAAATACACTTAACATGTTAAAAATTATAATATTACACACAAATCTCTCTCTTCCTTTCCTCATTGTCTCCAATAATTCCGAACCTTTTCCTCCTAAGTCTATGCATATCTTTCTGGATATTATTCTATGTAGCTACATACATGCTCCACAGATCTCGCTACTTGTTTCATAAATAAAAACATACTCTATGTATCTTTCTGCATCTTGCTTTTCTCCTTAAAAGATATGCCTTGAGGGGCTGCGTTGTGGCTCAGTGGTAGAGTGCTTACCTAGGATATGTGAGGCCCTGGGTTCAATCCTCAGCACCACATAAAAATAAATGAATAAAATAAAGCTTTTAAAAAATATATGCCATGAAGACCTTTCTAATAGGTGGAGATCTACAGGCTATAAACTATATATACAGAGTATATCACTACCTATTTTTAAATCATTGTAGGAAATTCCATAAAATGAATGGGCCAATGGTTTATTTGGCAATTTTCCCATTAGGAGATATTTAGTCTATTTCCAATTATACTGCCTCCTATATTGTTCTTGCAAATTGGAATTTGGAAATCCTTTATTCATTCTCTCATTCATTCCTTTAGCAAGTATTTCAAGTCCTTATTTATAATTTCACAAAATCCATTGTTGCCCAGAATGATTTTTCTGGAGGAAAAATGCCTAGAAATCACATACCTTTGTGGTACACTTGTGGTAGAATGGCAAGAATTGAAACTGGTCCCTCTGGATAGGGTGGGAGTTCCAGAAAACTGATGCAGAGACCTACAACCAAGGGGAAAATGCCAACAATGAGATGTGTTGATTTAGGTAGTTCCTGGGAGGTCGTTGTCAATCTTTCCCTTCCAGAGCAAACATTTGCATTTCTTTTAGTTTCTGATAACCTCACAATGACCACACCTTTGAAGAGACCAAGTGTGCAGCCCAGGGTCTGCTTCTCTTTTCAGAGCATTGTGTTACAGCAGGTGTGAGAATTTAAGTGTTAGGTGCCCAGCTACTGCTCATTATAAAGGTGACAGAATGTGACACTCTTGACAGATGGTGAATCATTGGGGAATCTATCAGGAACACAGCTTTGTTAGGTTCCAACTTTGGGGAAGAATTTAAAATTATGTGCTGAAATAGGTACAGTGAACAGTCACTGAAGCAACTCCATGTTAATTCCATAACAGAGAAGAATTTCATATTACATGGAGAACAATCTCTAAGTGTTGTCCCTAAGGTTCTTGTGGCCATCCATATACAACAGTAACAAACTCCTTTATTGCTGAAAAGAAAAAAATGAGTCACTCTGTGCAATAGGTCTGCATTGTGAACCATTTGAAAGCACTTTCAGAGAGAATGGAACAATATTATTATGTAGTTCAGTTTTATATATCTCAGCTCTACCATGGATCACATCTAGCATCATCAAACATAATAGACAATAAAATTAGAATTTATTAAAGACTCCAGTGCAGAGGGCAGTGTTCCCAAGAACATCAAGTTCTCTTACTTGGGCTGCTGAATGTGTCTCTGTTCTGCCCGCATTTAGGAAGAAGAGCTGGGGCTTGCTACTTCCTTGTTTAATTGCTTCTCTTCATGAAGACTGAGAAAAAGCATGTTTCTGGATAATAAGAACTCCAGTTTTAAAAGACTATTGACTCTTGAGGTGAGGCATAAAATATCATTTACTGACTTGCCTCAGTTTATAGTAGTCCTGCTTAATTTAATTTTCATTTCGGGTTTACGGGTCACATCTTATTTTTTAGTGTTTATTAGAGCCACCCAGGAGCAACTCTGGCATTGAATCCAGAAGAATCCATGTGTAGTCACTGTTCTAATAAAGCTGGGGGCGGTGGGTGTGGGGAACAGAGCTGGTCACTGAATCCCACTCTCATCTTCCTTTTTGAGAAAACAAGAGGGTTTTCTGGGAGCTTCCTGTGATCTCTTATTACTCTATGATTCCACAAGAAGTAAAACCAACAATCCTTTAAGGGAGGAAAAAAATTAGGAAAAATGGTATTTAAAGTGTGTTATGGTTTAGATGTGGTGTCCTCCAAAAGCTCATGTGTGAGACGATGCAAGAGGTTTGGAGAAGTAATGATTGGGTTATGAGAGCCTTAACCTAATCTGTGAATTAATCCCTGCTGGGATTAACTGAGTGGTAACTGGAGGCAGGTGGGGTGTGGCTGGAGAAAGTGGTTCATTGGGGGCATGGATATGGGGCATATATATTGTATCTGGAGAAGGGAGACACCGGTCTCTCTGCTTCTGATCACCATGTGAGCTGCTTTCCCCCCATCACACTCTTCTGCCATGATGTTCTGCCTCACCTTGAGCCCGAAGGAACGAAGCCTGCTGTCTATGGATGGAGACCTCTGAAACCGTGAGCCCTCAAATAAACCTTTTCTCCTCTATAGTTGTTTTGGTCAGGTCGTTTAGTCACAGCAGTGAAAAAGCTGACTAAAACAAAGTGAACTGTAGGAGTAAGAGGGATATAGCAATGGCTTCTGGCTAGTTGGAATTACCTTGAAAATGGAAGAATGAGAGCCCGGGAAGCAGAGTTCCTAACCGTAGGAGATCTCAGAGTTTATCCTAGCATTTTTAAAACTAGCATATGCCTTAGAATCATCTGGAGGACTTGAAGAAACACAAATTTCTGAACTCTACCTCAAGAGTTTCTAGTATGTCTGAGCAGGGGGGGAACTCAGGGACTTGCTTTCCTGTTAAGTTCCCAGGTGCTGCTGGTGCTGCTGGTCTGGGGACCACACTTTGAAATCTAGTCTCTCCTTATAACAAAAGACTTGCACTGCTTTCAGTTTAATTTTGGAAACTGTATACATTATTATCCAGTAAATAGCATGATAATTAATAACATTGGCAAGATGAAAGTATGAATACAACTGTCATATGAACAGGTCCTTAGGAACAGCTGTACTATAGTAGAATGTCACTGACACACAGGTCCTAATTAAGTCTTCTCCCAAGTCAGCATTTGCTGATTTAATTTGTTTATTCCTTTATGACATCTAAACAACATCTATTTCTCTCAAGGTTAGTGAACATGTTCTAGGCACTCAACCAGTGACCTTTCATGAGACCCTAGGATCCATGATATTATCGAGAAACTTCCTCACTCTGCTTCATTTAGGAAAGATTTAGGTGTAAAATATTGGAAGGAAGTAACTTTGATTCTGCTACCTACCTCATGTAGTCTTTCACAGTCATTTGAACCATTCCTTGTTCATGCAAAGAAACTGAAAAAAAAAAAAAAAGTACAGGTGAACTTAATTTTCTTTTATCTCATGAGATATTTTCTCATATCCAAATGAAACAATGTGGGATTGAATTACCATATCCAGAGTTGTATAACCATGAAATAGAAGACATATCAGGGGTGAACAAGACAGAATATAATGAATGGCTAAACAATGTGACAAAGCCCTCAAAGAAATGTACTTGTTCAATGAAGGGAGAAGTCAGGAGCAAATGGAGGAATCAGTGGAGGTTTCATGGAGAGAATAGGATCTATCTTGGATTTTTAAGAATGAGGAGAATTGATGGGTGGGAAAGAGGTATCACCACTAAAGAAGAGAAAAAAGATATCTGTATAAAGAGGAAGGTCTGAGGCTGGTCTGATTAGATGGCAGAGTGTCTGGGGAGGCTCTCTCATGGTACCTGTGGCCCATCAAGGAGCACCCCAGGGGCAGGCAAAAGAACATAGGGAGGAATCTGCATTACTGAGCATCTTCCATTTGTGGGTACCATCCAATCCATCCAACAGCCACTGAATTTAGGATATATCTTCATTTCTCCGATAAGGAGACCGAGACTCACAGAAGTTTAGTAATGAACCCATGATCAAGAGAAACAGATCTAGGAATTTATTTCTACCTTTATTATTGATTTAGCAATAACATACTATTTAGCACAATGTATTTAGTACAATCTACTTAAGCAATGATCCAAGCATGTTCCATGCATAATCCCAATTTCTATAACAAATCCATGAGGTATGTGGTGGTGTTATTGTTATTGTTGTTCTTATTGTTATTTCCCATGTAATAGAGAAGAAAACTGAAACTTGAGAGATTAAATACATTTCTCATGGTCACTAAAAGTGCTGTAGTTTCTTTTGGCTTGTTTCTTTTCAAAAAACCACACTGCTCATAGAATGTCTTGTAGTTGATTTGAAAACTGAAAATGGGAGTTTATATGCACACGTCAGGACATGGAAACCTACGAAAAGTTTTTGAGCAAACATAAATGTGAGAATGACGATGCTGAGAGTCCATTTACCTGGTAGCAGAGCTGAGGACAGAATATCTCAGGATGCACGTGTATCAGACATCAGAGGCCCATTCAAGGGCTGTTGCAGTAATCAGACCCTGTGTCATGACACCAATGTGGCTGACATTTGCAAAAGAAACTATTCACAGTATGGGCACATTTCTAAAAGGTTCATCAGTTTTATCACTTCCTTTCCCTCATGGCCCTCCTGGGTACAAATGTGACATGCATGACACTGGGAAGTGTTCTCACCCTGTACTTCTATGAGAATATGAAGTTTTTCATCATAAGAAAGAGAATGCAGGTTGGAAAAAGTTTTAGATGCACAAACCTGAGTGATTAACATATATGAAACAATGCTGAAAATGATAAAGTGCTTTCATTTGGAGCCAGAATTCTTGTCTGGGTGGTAGCGGGGGGCGGGGGGATGGGGGAGGTGGGGAGTGGTCTATACACAGGCCTCAAGTTATCTATGGATTTGTCTGAGAATGTCAAATTTGGTGAGTAGTGACAGGAATCTCCGTAATTTTTTATAGCAATAATCTCATTTTCTTATTTATTCTTTTAGGATATATATGACAGTAGAGTGTATTTTAACATAGTCTACATACATGAAGTGTAACTTATTCTAATTAGGATTCTATTTTTGTGGTTGTATGTAATGTTGACTTTCACTGGTGGTTTATTCATATATGAACATAGGAAAATTATGTCTGATTCATTCTACTGTTTTTCCTATTCCCATTCCCCCTTCCCTTCATTCCCCTTTGTCTAATCCAATCAACTTCTATTCTTCACTCCTCTCACTCTTATTGTGTGCTAACTTCTGTGTATCTGAGAGCACATTCAGCCTTTGGTTTTTGGGGATTGACTTATTCCACTTAGAATTCTCCAGATCCATCCATTTACTGGCAAAAGTCATTCTTTTATGGCTGAGTAATACTCCATTGTGTATATGTATCAATTTTTTTTATCCATTCATCTGTTGAAGGGCACCTAGGTTGGGTCCCATAGCTTAGCTGTTGTGAACTGAGCTACTATAAATATTGATATGGCCACATCACTATAGTATGCTGATTTTAAGTCCTTTGGGCATATGCCAAGGAGTGGGATAACATGGTCAAGTGGTGGTTCCATTCCAAGTCTTCTGAGGAATCTCCACACTGCTTTTTAGAGTGGTTGCACTAGTTTGCAGTCCCACCAGCAGTGTATAAGTGTTCCTTTTCCCCCACATCCTTGCCAGTTATTTATTGTAACTTGTGTTCTTGATAATTGCCATTCTAACTGAAGTGAGATGAAATCTCAGTGTACTTTTTATTTTCATTTCTCTAATTGCTAGTGATGTTGAACATTTTTTCATATATTTGTTGACCAATCATATTTCTTCTGTGAAGTGTCTGTTCAGTTCCTTTGCCCATTTATTGATTGGGTTATTTGTTTGTTGTTTTTTTTTTTTTTTGATGTTCAGTTTTTTTTAGTTCTTTATATATCCTGGAGATTAATGCTCTATCTGAGGTGTAGGTGGCAAAGATTTTTTCCTATTCTCTAGACTCTGTCTTCACATTCTTTTTTTTTTTTTTTTTTTGGCATGAGGATTGAACTCAGGGGTACTCGACCACTGAGCCACATCCCCAGCCCTATTTTGTATTTTATTTAGAGACAAAATTTCACTGAGTTGCTTAGTGCCTCGCCATTGCTGGTTTTGAACTCATGATTCTCCTGTCTCAGCCTCACAGTGCTGGGATTACAGGCGTGTGCCACTGCACCTGGCTTCTCTTCACATTCTGGATAGTTTCCTTTGCTGTGAAGAAGCTTTTTAGTTTGATAATATCGCATTTCATACTGGTTAAGGGAATTATACATCAATAAGACATAATAGTTATAAATATTTATGTCCCAAACAATAGAGCATCCACATATATCAAACAAACCCTTCTGAATTTCAATGAATCAAATCAAAAAAGACCATAACACAATAATACTGGGTGACTTTAACACAGCTCTTTCATCACTGGATAGATCCTCCAAACAAAAACTAAAAAAGCTCCAGAACTAAAAAATACAATCAGTAATATAGATTTAACAGACATATATAGAATATATCATCCATCAGTGACTTAATACACTTTCTTCTCAGCAGCATACAGATCCTTCTCTAAAATCGACCACATCTTAGGCCACAAAGCAACTCTTAGCAAATAAAAAAATAAGTAAATAAATAAATTGGAGATAATACCTTGCATTCTATCAGATCATAATGAAATGAAATTAGAAATCAATGATAAAATGAAAAATAGAAACTAACACCTGGATACTTAATAATATATATTGAATGACCAATGGATAGCAAAAGAAACCAGGGATGAAATTTTAGAACATACTTAGAGGTAAATGAGAATAGGAACAAAACATATCAAAATCTCTGGGGCATGATGAAGTGGTTGTAAGTAGAAAGTTTGTTGCATTGAGCTCATTCATTAAAAGAATAGAAAGTCATCAAATAAATTAGCTAACATTATATCTTAAAGCTCTATGAAAAAAAAAGAATAAATCAACACCAAAAGCAGTAAAAGACAAGAAATAATTAAAATCAGAGCCAGAATATCCATAATTTTTAGCATATTTTTAACAAAGCTTAGTTACCCTGCTAAGAAAAAGCAACACTTGTCTAGAAAGAAAAAGACAGAGATACGTTGTGTGCAAATAGAGGATTCTTAACTAAGCTCAAATGGTACAACTACAATAAAGAGGCAGTGAGAGAACAGATATAGTAAATGTTTGTCTTACAAAACAAATGGAACTCTGTCACTGTGAGAGTCAATAGGGTGAGAAACATAAATTGATTTCAAAGGTTGAAAAGATAGAGGATACGTATGGTCTCTATGCTCCACTTCCAAGCCCACTGCCCATTGTAGACATCATTAATCAATCGCATCATTTTCTCATTGAACCTAGATAGGCTCTCAAAATCTTTAGAAAGGTCACCAACATCTTATCAGGATTTTCTTGGTAAGATGGAGTAATCTTCCTGAGTTGGTAGTTGAGAAAAACAGCAATTTCAGGTCTTGTATCTAAATTTCAGATGTCAACAATTGGAAGAAAATACATAACTGATTCATAAAACATTATAGGGAATGCCTTCTTTCATTCTGTTCTTCCTTCACCCAGTAAGGCACCTCCAGGAAAAAGATTTGAGAACTTCCAGACACAAGTCTCTCTACTAGGCATTACTAATCCATTGCAGCACAGATGCTTACTGAACTCAACTCAGTCTCAGAACAACTCTGACTCTCATAAAACCACTGCTAGTTACTTGAAGTTGTCACATGAAAGAATGGCCCTTGCTATATTATTAATGTCACAGACCCAGCACAGTATAATGTTTAGGCCATCATGTTGTAATGACTTGACACCATGATGAAATAAATAAGTTTCCCAAACAGAAGGTAAAATAAATATCATTTCCCATTTCCCCTGTCCTCCATCTTCCTACTAGCACTACCTGTAACTACTACATTGCATGTCACTCATGTCACTCATAAGGTAAACCTACATTTGTACCTGGGTAAGCTCATCTGGAGAATTCTGGAGTTTCTGAGCATTTTCCACACTTGAAATTTTCCATAGTCCTGAATATTTGTCTGCATGTTCTGCTGGGGCCACTGTCCTTGCCACTGCCTCCCTCTTTTCCAGTTGTCTGCTACTGCTCTGGGTTTCCTAGAAAGTGTGAACAAATGGGCATGTCCAGACCAGGGACCTGCCACTGTGGCTACAATGAATTGCTCAAACTGTCAGAGAGGAAATGATCCATTTTCAGATATTGATGGGAAGAGTTAGTTCAGCCTTGCTGAACTTTCAAAAACTCTAGCCCTGCAGAAAATCTAGTCATCCAGAAAAATGTAGTTATGCAGGATCTGGAGGCTTTCACTCAGGACTTCTTCATGGATTCCAGAGTCCACACAGATCTGCCAGTCACACTCCATGGACGACATCCTTAGGCCCTGCCACTGTTGTTTGGAGCAGTTTGGAAACCAAAAGCTGCCTCCAGGGGAAAAGAAAGTCCTAAGGTAACATGCTGTCTAGGAAGTGAGAAATGGATTGGCTTGGTCACAGTGGGGGGTTTCTGGTCTGATGGCACACATGAAAGCCTTACAGTTTTAGCACCAGCTGGGAGAAGGACCTTCTTGCCCTGCACCCTACAGCTACCATCTTGTGCCACCCACCCCCGCCGCCATTAGCAACAATCAGGGGATGATGGCCCCCTCACCTGAACTCTACCATCACTGATGTACAAATACAGCACTGACATTCTTTCCTAGACCCCTTTTCCTCTTTCTTCTTGATATTGCTGAAAATGACACAAATGTCTATCTGTAGCCAATGCATTCAGACATTAGCCTTTTCTCCTGCCAAGCTTAAATTTTGGAGAAAACCAAGCCAAGGAAAACTGGTGTCATTTCTGAAACTCATAAGATAAGCCTGATTTTTTTCAATTGTGATAAAATTATTAAAAATTAATTAGATTCCTTGGTTGATTTCCATTTCCCATTCCTTGGCTCCCTAGATCCTAGGAGACCAAGTGCTATTTTCACGATGTGTCTGTGTGCTGACTTCTTGGTTAAGGGGGAAGCAGTGATGATTGGCCTTCTCAGCATTTGGACTCAGGCAGTTTAGAATCTTGCCAAGGGCAGAAACTTGCCTGTTAGAGTTTTTGTTGTTCGGTTTTGCCTGTGATTCCTTGCCTGTTAGAGGTTTTTGTTTGTTTGTTTGTTTGTTTTCTTTTTCTTTCCAAGTTTGCTAATTTGTAAGGTAAAATGCCCGAGCCTGAGGATGGGTTTGTCAGGGTCAGGTCCTGTTCCCTTGGCCTGTTTTCAATAATGAACTTGAACAAAGACATAGAAGCTGGTGGCCCACAATGAGCCAGTTCTCATTGGATTGGGATTCCTAGATTTGCCTAAAAACTTGGAAAAGCCAGCATTACTGGCCCAGGTGTCTGCAGGGCAGCAATCTGTTTAAGGCAGTGGGCTCTCCAATATTCTGTAGTCTCTCTGCTACCTGCTTTGTTCATTAGTGGTTACCCGCCTGCTCCTCCTGGAAGCCTCTGGTTAGAGCAAGACTCTGATACAAAGGGAAGGCCACACCAAGACAGACAAACTGCTCCTGTTACCCCAGATCTCCTCAGGCCTTTGCAGGCATCAGTCTTGGGGCTGCCCCAGGTAGAAGGTGGAATCCTTAGATGCTACCTATATCTACTCCACCAAGCTCTGCTAGCTAGGCCCTTCTCCATTTCGCACTTACTTTTCTAATTGCTTGGGTTTGATATTTTCACCTCTTTCTTCCTTCTGGGATACCCTTGTTAAAATTTTAAAACCAGATTTTCCTTTCTAAAAGCACTGGAGGAGGAAGAAAGAAAAATACAAATTAAGTCCTATTATCCCCAAGTTTCCTAAGGATTGGTTTTCAGGAAACCAAAAGTGAGAAAAAAGTCCCTGCTCTATCCAATACATCCCATCCCATGGGTTAAAATTCCAATTCTGATTCCCTTCTAGATACTTGAGTCTCCTGCCACCCTCCCGACTGTTAGGTGGACTTCTGCCATCTGAAGCAGCAGATACCGCACTTAACCCTGCAAAATGTATTACTGGAGAAGATGTAGTTAGATATGCAGAAGGCACTAATTAGCACCTTTATTGGCTTAGAAAGCATTTTTTATTTTGGTTTTCCTAAGCATTTCTGACTGATTCATGGAAGACATTTGGTTCTTTGGAATATCGTCCAATAGACTAATCAAATCACATTTTTGCAGGGCTCTAAAATAATAGCATTCTGCAGCTTTCTGCATATTTAACTCCTGCATGACCAGGACACTTAGTAGAGGCAGTCAACAGTGTGTTTGTCTCTGTTGGCAAATTATTAGGCTATATTCTTACAAAAAAGAGACTCTTATATTCTGCCTAATTCTCATGCTCAAAACCTTAAAGAAAATGGAATGCTCAGCTCTTCTCCTCCAGCCCCAGCCTGAATCTGTTTATTTTTGAGATGGTGCAGACTCTTCTTTCCCATTCTACTGTGAACCCATGATAAGTCCTTGTAAGCTTACGCCTGAGTCCATATGACTTCTTCCCAACATATGCACCCTCTTCCTATTCCCAAGCTAAGCCCCAGGGTCTGCCATTTCTCTCCTCACTACACTGAGTTCAGAACTCACCACAGTGGAGATGGCAAATTTCCCAACACTGCACCTACTGTTTCCTCCCATTATTATCCTAGATTCGTCATGCCATACTTTTCAGAAGAACAGCAATCCAACACTCCAATCTTACTCATTCCAGTTACAACTACCTATCCATTTGAAGAGGAACTTGAGAGGACACTTCTGTACTGTCCCAGTCCTATGACATCAAGCATGATTCCCTCTTTCTGGATTTTAAAGACATTTATAATGTGATGACACTCTATTTAGCAGAGAAAGTTCCACCTTTGCTTTCTAGCATGAAACCAGGTCTCCAGCTTGATCACTTTTCATATGCTTTCCTGCACGTGTTTAGTTTTCTTCTCCTTTTGTTCAAATTCCTGTTATTACCACCAAATTAAACCCTTGTGCTCCGCCTCTTTGCTTTTTTTGAACACATATCCTCTTTGACTAGTTTGTTCAAATCTCACCTCTTCTGAGATTTCTCAACCTGACAATCTCATCTTCATTATGTTCTACCAAGATCCTTTTATGATAAGCTTTGGGACATTTAGAGAGAGATGATTCCTACCCTAGCCAGGATTACAATTGTTCTCAGGGAGAAAGATCACATCCCTCATAATTCAAGGAAGAACAGACCAAGTGCCATGTGATAAGAACCCAGAATGGATGTCATGTGTGTTCAGAAGAGAAATCATGTCTCAGTGCAGAAGCCAGGGAGGGACTTATAGAGAATATGGCACTTGGTTCAGGCATCCAGAGAATCTTTAGAAGTTATCAGAATGGTAATGACTTTTAGGCAAGAGGAGTTAGATGAAGGAAGGCAAAGAATCATGAGTGTGAAGAAAAGAGATAAGACTAGAGGGTCTTGTAGAAAAGTTAGTCTAAGTCATATTTGAATTATGATGATCCTAGAAAGTCAGTGACATTCCTGAGAGCAAGAGTCTCATATTCCACATCTTTGTACCCTTCACATAGAACCAGTCTTTGCTCTAGACATATTCTCTTGACAAGCTTTAAGGGAACATTTATTATGTTTAATTGGATTTATTTTGATCTTTTCTTACAATATAGAACACAGAGTTTAGAATTTTATTTTCTAAGCTCTTAGTATTTAACACATTTCTCCTGGAAATAAATTTTACTTTTCTTCTCTTTACTGAGAATTGAAGAAGAAGCATCTAAATATTTTTTTAAAGGACAAATAAAGCCAGGCATGGTGGTCTTCATCTGTAATCCCAGCACTTTGGGAGGCTGAGGCAGAAGGATCACGAGTTCAAAGCCAGCCTCAGCAACGGCAAGGCATTAAGCAACTCAGTGAGACCCTGTCTTTAAATAAAATACAAAATAGAGCTGGGAATGTGGCTCAGTGGTTGAGTACCCCTGAGTTCAATCCCCGGTACAAAAAAAGAAAAAGACAAATAAATTAATCGCCCCTCAAGTAGTAAATGGCACCAAGCAAAGCTTTGAGAGGAACTACCTTTTTGTTGCAGGAGATAGTTCTAGTTTCTTCACTCATAGAGATGCTTGGATATGTTGTTAAACCAGCGTCAATTATATAAACCTGCGTGTTGAAGCATGCATTCATTATATGTGTCTTACCTTTGCTGTGTAATGACAATGTGCTCTCATTGTCAGGTAGAACTGATAATTAATTTGTTTTCTGGTGATGGAAACAAGTTTGCCACACACCAGATACTCTCTGTGGGTTTTCTTATACTTAGATGGAATCTGAGGTGAAGAATAAGTCAGCAGCCTGGAAAGAGGGGTTTCAGAATCCATGGCCATGGTCCCTACAGCACCATAACAGACCTCACACTCTGATTTTCCTATTGTGTTTGTGTTTATGGTTATGGAAAGGTTTGTGGATCTTCACCTTGACCAAACTGAGAATCAACTGCTTGTGCCATTGGTGACCACTAAAAAGAATTAATTGGCACCCAGTGGTAGGGATTCCTGAAAAGGGAAAAGAGAAAGCAGTTGAAGGATGCCCAGGGGGCTCTTCCTTGTAAGTCATCCATGTACCCTGAGCAGAAAATGCTCCAGGGATATTTAAAAAGAAAGACTGTAAGAGCGCTCAGCTAAAATGTCTTAATGTTCACCAGAAGACAGTGCAGAAGTAAGAAAAGAATCCTCCATGAGTTGCCTTAGTCTGACTTGGGATATAAGCAAGGGCAGCCATACAATCTTCAGTAGTGATTGAAATTAACACGGGAGAAGGTATAAGGGAAGGTATCCACATCGTTCAAGGGAGAAACCCGAGTAATTTCTATCAGCAAGTAAGCTTGGGTTAGCAGTATTTCTTTAGAAGAGATCACAAAGCTCCAAAAGCAGAGATTCCCAGAGGGAAGGCCCAGGCTGGTCCCACAGGCCAGGCGGAGGCACCAAGCAGGTTAGTACATCTCAGTCACTGTTCATGCCCATCACCCTGTATACGTGCTGCAGCAGCCACCCGTGAAAGCAAATGCTTGCCGTATGTCCAATAAGGGGTTAAAAATCTACAATCTGTGAAGAACTTCTACCCCTCTACAGAAACAAAGAGAAGATATGTATTTGTCTCCCTTTCTTACAGTTATCATTTCAGTTAACTGCTCGCTTTGACCTCACAACTTCTTAAAGTAGTTTTGTGTCACCACTGCTTTCATTCCCACAAGAGGGCTGTGCGAGGAGGCTTTCTCCCAGCATTCCTCCAAAACAGATCTTCTCAAGGTTATCAATGGCTTCCACTGCCAAACCTGAGGGCCAGGGGTCATTCCCCCTCATCTGTGACCTATGATCCAGAGCTGGTGGTGTGGGTTGCTCCCTCTTTGACACAACAACTTGCCTTCCAGGCTCTTCCCTGTTCGTTCTCTGTTGACCTCATAATCCAATCCTTTTCCGTCTCTTTTGCTATTTTTTCCATATCTTCCTGGCCTCTTCTCTGTCTATACTCACTTGCTTGGTGATCTCATCTGATCTTCTGGCTTTAAACACCATTTAAATGACCAGTCACTTTTCCTTTAACTCCAGGTTTCTATTTTCCACTACCTCTCCAGTAGTATCTGTTTGGATATCTATTAAGCACTTGAATCATAACATGGCTAATATTCATTTTCTCTCATACTGAGTTTCTCATCTCTTACCCCAAGCCTGATTCTTCTCTTGTTTTTCTCATCTCAACAAATGGCCATCCATCTTCCCAGATGCTTGGGAAAAATTCATTAGAGTCCTCTTGGACTTCTCTCTATCTTTAATACCCCACATTGAACCCATCAACATATCTTATCCTAAGTTCCAAACAATCCAGAATCCAACATCTCTTTCTATAATAACTGCTAGTGCCTTGGTCTAAGTCCTCATCCTCTCTTCTCTGAATTATTTTATTAGCTTCATAACTGGGCTCCCTGATTCTACCTCTTCCAGCGCCCCCCCCCCCATAGTCTGTTCTCTAAATAGCAGCCAACTAGATAGCAGAATTTTCTCTTGTAAAAAAAAGAATCAAGATTATACTACTTCTTTGTATTACATGCTTTCAAGGAGTCATTTCTCATACTGAGTAAAAGTCAAAGTACTTACAGGGATATATATGGCCCTAAATTATTTTGCTTCTAGCTAATTTTTTTTTTTTTTTGGTACTGGGGATTGAACACAGTGGTGCTCAATCACTGAGCCACATCCCCAGCCTTTTAATATTTTATTTTCAGATAGGGTGTCAGTAAGTTGCTAAGTGTCTTATTAAGTTATTGAGGCTGGCTTTGAACTTGAGATCCTCCTGCCTCAGCCTCCCAAGCTGCTGGGATTACAGGCATGTGTCACCATGCTGGCTGTAGCTAATTCTTTAACCTCTGGCCTGCTACTATCTTCCTTGATCACTTAGTTGCAACCATGTTAGCCTCCTTGCTTTTCCTGGAACACAGAGGGCATGTTGCAACCCCATGGCCTTTGCACATGTTGTTTTACGTGCCTAGAACAGTTCAGTCCCCCCAGAGAAGCAAATGTCCCTCTTCTTCATTTCTTTCATGTAACTGTTGAAATGCCTTCCCTGATGCCTATGTTCTTGACTTGTTATATATTTACTTGTTTATTGTCTAAGCACCAAATCTATTTTCTTCATGGAGCACCAAGTTTGTAGGGTCATTTGTTATGTACCTGCTAAAAATTAAGGAATGGAATAAAAGGGGATCTGTCAGAACCATTGTGCCTGTGTGCAGGAAATGGAGTCCACAGCATGATTGTTGTCCAGCCTAAGTCAAAGGTATAAGGAGAAATATGGACTGTAGGAAGGAGCTGAAAGATTATTTCCTTCATGCATTTTATGTAACATAAAACACTAGTATTGCTGCCTAAATCCCCAAATGATGGAGTCAGGCAGCAGAATACAAATGAGCATTTCTACAAATCTTGCAAGAAATAGTGTAAGGGCTCAAACACAAAGCTGATGGTCACCGGGGAGCCGGAGAACAGGATGCTGAAGGCGTGTTAAGACAAATTTCCTGTGAGGTAATGCCAAAGAGGTTTCTATTGGAGTAGCAGAAGTGATAGTGAAGGGGACTCATTGTGAAAACACCTGTGACATCTAATGGCTCCCAGAAATTCTATGGAAGACATTTTGCAGAAAGACCCCATGATACCAAGATGTTGGCAATAACCCACCCAAACTGGGCAATCAACATTTTTTGTGGTAACATACTTGAAACTTACAGACTGGTGAGACCTGATAAAAATTTGAGTTATAGGAGTTATTTAAAGATTAATTTCAGAATAGCATTGGACCTCTTTCTTACTTTTAGAACTGTTTTTAATTAATTTTTCTTTGAACTAAAACCTACTTTTTGTACCTGTAGGTTTAAATGGAATACATTTTGGAGCAGGTCTCAGCATAAAACCTTAAATTCAGGCAGAGTTCTTTTCCGCCACCCCAAATTGACTCACAGAAGTAAGGACAAGCTGGAGATAAAATTCATGGTAGCTGATTTACATCAAGTAACATTAGTGCAGTTTGGAGGCAGATTAGTTGATTTATACCAACTACCAACTAGTGAAGCTGAGAGGCACACTAGTTTCTGGTAGAAAAAGCATGAACTTTGAAATCAAACACACTTGAATTCAAATCATGTCTCTATCTCTTATGGGTGTGTGGTTTTAGGCAAATCCTGTAATCTTTCTGTGTATCTATTTCCTCAGTGTTTAATGAAGTTAATCATTCTGTTGTTTTGCTTGAAATGTATTTGGAAATAGTTTTAAAATACACAATACATATTTGATAATTAATAATAATCACTAATCATAGTACTTATATAATCATTACTTTTAGTCCAAACTGTATGGAGATCTGAAACACAGCCTCAGAAAAAGATAACCACCAGAGAACATTCCAATTATCAAGCATTAGTTTCTCAGTCCCATCAATTTTCTATGAGTTTAGGTTCTTTTAATTTAAAATTTCTGAAAGCTAAGCAAAATGACTACTTAGAGCTTTCCAGATGAATTCTTTGATGTACTTATTCAGGTTGACTGAAGTATAATTGACCAAAAAATAGTATCTGTTCAAGGTGTACAGTGTATTTGGATATACATATATGTGTATGTGTGTACATACAGGTATGTATATATATGTACATGTATATATCTATATATATTCACACATTGTGAAATGATTATCACAATCAAGTTTATTAACAAACCATCACCTCACAAAGTTACTTATTTTCTCAGGCAAGAATACTTAAAATGTACCCCCTCAGCAAATTTGAAGTATACAATATAGGACCTGAGAGCCCCATATCAGCATCTGTAATCACTAACTATAATCACCATACCATACATTAGGGCTCATGAACTTATTTATCAAGTTTGTACATGTTGGTCAACTTGATAAATCTTTTCTTTTTTTAAATTTTAAGATCTAGGTGTGACCATTTTGCATTTTCATAGAATTCTATTGACATTAAAAAATAGTGTTGTCCCATATAAAATTTTTAAACTCAGGACCATGTTGTAATCCCAGAGAGCTGGTGCCCTTGACTGAGAAGTCCTAGAGAGAAATGCCAGTGGCTCTTCCTCCTCTCTCCCCCATTGCTTGTGGTGCTCTGTCTTTCCAGCAGGGATGCTGATATGGGGCTCTCAGGTCTTGCCATGTGTGACATGTATAGTAAATCACACTGGTTTTCTAAAGAGGGCAAGTGGCTGTACAGACAGACCAATCTAAGTTCACACCTCAGTTCCTTTAGCTTTTAATTGAACTATGTTGGTCATTAACTTTTCTTAACTTTTCTCAGTCTATTTTTCCTTCCTGAAAAATTTAATTGCAGTAACATTCACTTCAGAAGTTGATTCTGGTAAATGAAATAATATACAGAAAGGATCTAGTGAGTGCACCCTCAATGCATATCAATTTCTTTCCCTTCTCAGTTATACTGATGAAGAGGCTGAAGTGCCAAAGGTTGGAGGCTTCACCTAGCACAAGGGTGATGAATGAGGTATAAAGTGGGTCAACAAGATGCTGGCTTAATACAAATGAGACCTTAGGTAGCCATACAACAGTACAAATGCCAAATAATCACCATACCTGAATAAAGTCTTATCTTGACCATCACGGGACTCAGGAGAAACCCAGGAACAGAACCAGTGAAGGTATTTTATTTGGGCCCAGTCCAGGGCCCACAGGCCCAGCAGAATGCTTTCTATAGAAGACATGTTCAGCCTCCATAACTATGAGAGAATAAATTTCTTGTGTTTTAAGGCATCCAGTTAGAACTGATTTGACAAGACATTTGGCTCTTGATGCCACTTACGTGTGCCAAGCCTCAGAAGTGATCAATGAGGAAAAAGCCTCAGAATGAATTCCATTTATAGTGAGTTTAGTTATGTTGCCCCAAATTTCATTTCCTTCCAGAATATCTGAATATGGGCTTAGTTAGAAATAGGGATTTTACAGGTATAATTAGTTAAGATGAATTCATGCTGGATTTGGATGGATCCTAAATCCAATGACCGGTGTTCTTAGAAAAGAAGACACACAGGGAGAAAAAGCCTTAAGAAGACAGAATAAAATGATTCAGCTACAAGCCAAGGAATACCAAGAATTTGCAGGAGGCACCACAAGCTACGAACAGACAGAGGAGGATTCTCCAGAGGGAAAATGATTTTCTACCACCTTAATTTTGGACATCCAGCCTCTATAACTTTCAGAGAATAAATTTCTTAGGTTTTAAGCATCAGGTTAGAACTGATTTGTTATGGCTGCCCTAAAGTCCTGTACATTCACTCTGTACCTATCAGGACTTTAAGAGTTTTGACAGGACAGTTTCTCCAGTAGTGACCCCTCCTCCTCTGCACTTCCTTTTCCTTCCCCGACTATTTTTCTCCCTGATATCCTTTCCATGACCTCCAATCAACAGTTTTCCATACAAACCCCACACTCATATTTCCCAGTGTGACTCAGGGCTTCCCTGAGCTCAGTGTGCAGTTCTTGTATCCTGGATGAAGCCAGTGTGTGGAGGGGCTCATGGAAGGCTGGGCCTCCAGGTCCTCCACCTGCCTCTAAAGAGCAGTGACCAAAAATCACGGCACTAGACCACTCTGTGCCCCAGATTCTTCATCTGCAAAATATTAATGAGAAATAGCCATGCTCTCACACTGGCTACTGAGTTTAAAATATGATTGATGAGAAAGGGCCTTGTCAAAGGAAAGCCTCAGTTAAACTTGTAAGAAGATATTCCGTTATTATTAAAAGTCTTGCTGGAGATGAAGGAGCTGCCAAATACAAGCCAGTGCTCTCTGTGCTCAGCTTGCTGAGGGACCTTGTTTCCTCCAGGTCTTTCCCTCCTGTCTGTGCCTTTGTAGTCTGTTGACCTGGTTTTGAGGAGGCAAGGTCATAATTTGATTTTAATTTTGGGGAAGTGACAATGTTAATACAGTTACTGATGACCCAGAACCAGTGCCATGTTCTCAACAGGACCAGGGCAAGAAACAATGTCAGGGCCATGGAATGCTGGCTGGATTTCTTATGGTCTTGAATTTTCCTTGAGTCTGAACTATTATGAACAGAGAGGTCTTACAATTTGATTTATTGGAACTTTAGATATCATGTAACTTTGATATTAAAGAAAAATAAAAACTTGGTAAGGAAGGAAATTTCAATGATATACTTAGGTGTTTTTTTAAAGTAAAAATTTACAAATGTAAGCTGTTTTGTAGACAGTGGTCAAACTTCTTTTAAGATTTCCATACAGGAAGTGAAACAATTAAAGCCAGCAAAGTTAGTTACTACTAGATTGATC
Organism: Geosciurus inauris; assembly: GCA_004024805.1. Taxonomy (NCBI): domain Eukaryota; kingdom Metazoa; phylum Chordata; class Mammalia; order Rodentia; family Sciuridae; genus Geosciurus; species Geosciurus inauris. The sequence goes on from PVHX01000228.1 coordinate 353,507, forward strand.
ATTTTCCTCTCTAATCATTAAACTTCTAATTTATGTCATTTTTTCCCTCACATGATTCTTTATGACATGGAATCAATTTTCAAACATATTTTTTCACATTTTAGTATTTTAAAAAATCAGGATGCCTTTCATTTGCCAATGAGTTTTTATTTTAATCTGAGTGGTAATTATAAGTCCATTTTTTAATTGAGGGATTCTATGATTTTGTAATTGAGGGATTCTATGAAATATGAAATTTCATTTACAAAAGATGAAATCTGTGAGACCTGTAATTAAATTTCTTTTTCTTTTTATAATGTTCTTGTCAAATCTCAGCAAAACAAATGTCATACATTTTCTGCCTCATAAATACTGGCACTATTTGCTCTAGGATTTAGTCAGTTGTTCTTCCCTAGAACAAATGTATCATGAGAGAAAGAAAATGTAAGTGTAATTTTGAGACCAAGAAGTAGAGATTAAGAAATAAAAGTTCAATACAGTACAAGGGAAAATTAAACAATTTCCACAATTATATCCTTAAAAACGTCTTCATAGAAACCAGCAAGTGTCCTGCTACAGTCTAATAAGTCCTCTAATAAGAGGACCCGAGCCCTGGATTTAGCCCCTAACCTGGTGCTCAGGAGGCAACTACCTTTCTGCCTCTGGAGTCTGTCTTATTGATCAAACAGAAGGATTGAGGTCTGATTTATTTCTAGAAGCTTCTGATAATTCTCATTTTGGGAAGATTTATTTGCATAGACATGTTCACACATACATCTTGTCCTCAGCACCACAAACTTTAACTGTTCTGGGTTCTCTTGTCTTACCAGTATGATCGATGACTTGCTGAAAGTTTTCATTTACAGAGACACTATAAAAGAAACAAAAGTACTGTGATTCAAACAATGTAAGCAGGCAAACTGTACTAAATTGCTTTTTAATTAAACTTATGTGTGTGAATGCAGTTAGATTTTATTAAGGGAGGAACTTTGGAAAGCAGTGAACAGTCAGGGATTCCAATAGTATTTTATTATGTACTTATAAATTGATATAAAGCTTTTGCAATAATAGGGTAATCCTCCAGGTATCTAATGAATATGAAAATCCCCACACATCCTACCTTGTCCCTACAGTGCTACCCACATTGTTGTCATGGGTCTTTGCCAGAGAAATATATAAGACACAAAGAGACACTTACAAGAATCCAGAGTCCAGCCAGTGCTGGATACTTTCCTGTTTGGAATCTTCTATAAATGAGAAAGAAACAGCACAGTTAGTCAAAGCACAACCAGCTCAAATGACTCCACTGTATTATCCAGTCATCACTCCAAAGCTCAATTCCCTACATATTTAGTCACATGTTTCTATAAGCATATTCAGTTTTTATCCCTGAAGGTACAACCTCCTGTTTTCCATAATCATCCTTTCCTTGAAGAGTGGGTAAACTTGCCAAAGGTCTGTAACTTGAAAAAAAAAGAAAAGAAAAGAAAGAAAGAAAGAAAGAAAGAAAGAAAGAAAGAAAGAAAGAAAGAAAATGTTAAAGGGGGAAAGAACAAATCAGTGAAGAGCAAGAGATGCTAGAATAATTTTTAAATTACCTGGTGTGAATGCAAAGGGTGCAAAAGAATATGAGAGTTTCATCTTTCTCTTTTGGGTATAAATCACCACGGAGCCTCTTCTGATTGAATCACTACATTTACCTAAGGCAGCCAGCCAGTGATGTTTATTTGCAAGGAGTTCTCTGCCAGGTTAGAAACCAAATTTGCATTCATTCCAGGGACAAATTGCACTAGAATCCCAGGATTGCCAAAGGCACCCTGTGTTAAAAAGGTACCAGTCTTTAAGATGGATCTTTAGCACTGACTCCAAAGATAATCAACAGGCATAAAGAAAGGATATAAAGGCAACATTTCCTATTCAATATTTGTTTCTGTTCTGGTTAGCTACTATCTACTCTGGGCTGATATCCCTTGACTTTATCCTAACATTGGGGCATTATCTTCCTCACAAGGTGTCAGCTCAACCAAAATGCCAGTGGGCCTTGGAGGTCTGTGTATTCTTCAATCAAAGCGCCGTGAAAGGATGGAATAAATTAGTTGATGGGCAAAGAAAAAAACATCCAACAGTTACATCTCAGGAAAGAGAGGAAGAAGTACTTTCCTATTTATCTTTCTTCAAATTATTAGCATTATTATTAATGTCTCATGCAAGACCTCCAAAACCTTTAAATAAAATAATGTCCTGAAACAAGCTTGGATCCCATTCAGCTTCAAAGTCCCTGAGACTTGGGGTGGGGTGGAGGGTGTTCTAGAATGGAAAGGACGTAGAATTCATTCCTTAGTTGGTCAACTTCTGTTAAGAGTCTCTGTGTTCTGAGCCTCTGTGGAAAACCAGAGCATCCATTTCATAGAACAGTAGAAACTCTGGTTTCCTCACAGCCAAGTCCTCATTTCAGCCCAAAGCTCTGCATCCTTTGCCACCCTCAGAAGGACGTTTTTTACAAATAGCCTTGAAGGCCCTTCTCACCCAGCATGGAGATGGTGACGGTCTGACTTTCTTCCTCGGAGCCAGGAAACAGCTGCTCATCTAGAGGAGCCCATGCCCTCTTAGTGTACCTCAGGATCTGTCTCTTGCTCTTTTCCTGGCCATCTTGATGTGTGTCAGATCCTCGCAGTCTCTCCGCCATCATAAGAGTATTTCTGCAACTAACTTAAATCACATACACATACACACACAGAGAGAGATGAATCAGATGCAATGAACTCAAGCTTTCAGGTCTGGCTCAGTGAGAAGAAGTCTTTTAGTCCAATGAGTGACCCAGCTCCACCATCGCATGGGAGCCTGGCTCAGCTACTTGAGCCAAACTCCTGATCTCAATTTGTTGAAATGGTTTCCTCTCCATGAACAAACAGCTGGAGAACAGGGACTAACTTGGCCTTGCTAGTAACCAGGCCATATCCACACTCTAAAGGATTCAATTTAGTGGTCTGGGATGTGGATGGAGAGCAAAGAAATTGGACTTGAGGAACCACCTAGTAAATAGCCTTCAAAGTTATCTAATAGTTAACATTTCTCAAAATATTTTTAGAGATCCAAAATGATGGGGGAAAAAAATGAATGTTTTGGCAACAGATTGATCTTGGCTGAGAGTCATCTCTGCAACTTATTATGTGGCCTTGTATAAGTTACATAGTCTCTCTGTAACCCCTTATTTGGGGGTACGTTGTACTGAATTTTAATAATAGTTAACCTCAGTGGCATATTTATTATGTGCTAGTTTCTATGCTAAATTCTATACATCTATTACAGAATTTACTCTTCAGTGAAAGAAATTATATAATTGTTACAGTTTATAGTAAATTGAAGAGCAGAGAGATTACATTTCATGGCCAAAGCCATACAGCTAACTAGGCACTCAAATAGAGGCACTCCACTTATAGTCTCAACACTGACCTATCTACCTGATAGGGTTGTTTGGACAACTAGAGTTAATGAATATATTATGCAAATTGCACAAGAAATATTAATGGTTCCTACTATCTAATTTGACCTTTATTAACCTCCTTACCATAGAATAAGAGCAGGAGATCAGAGCTTACAGCAGCTATATAAACTGTTCAATATCCTCTTACTCCTCATTTATGTCTTTAGTATTTGACTGAATTTTTGGCAAACAGTAGGTACTGAATTAATATGTGAAAAATAAAATAGCAAAGCTAGGGCTTAGACTCACACTTTCTGGCTAAATTCTTTCCAGGTGTATATTTGAATTTGCATTAGTGTTTTCTTCATGTTTAGAGAAATGGCCAAAGAGCCCAATGCCTACTTCAGCAGCATTCTTTGCACCCCTACACTGGTGCACAATCACTGCTCACATGACATGTAAACATCATTTTTAATCAGTGTTATAAGGCAAACCATTCAGGTTTTTTATAAACATCTGACTATTCTCTTTCAAGTACAGGTGAACATTCTAGATGCAATTGGAAGTAACAGTTTCCTGATATGCTTTATATATTCAAATGCAATCATTGTTGAAGTATAAATACACAGCCAGTACTCTGTATTTGTAAATTACTGAAAAAAATAATGATAACTGTGATGGTTGCTAATTTTACATTAAAAATAAGCAAAACTAAGAAATTTCAGTTAGTTAAACATAGGGTAAAAGGTGGGCAGTTGCAATCTATACTGACAGTAAACAAGTTAGCTAGTAAATTTTAGGAAGTTAAATTTAGGAATAGCCTCTGGTAGTGAATTATACAAATTTTAATTTCTATTTAGTAGGGGAGATTTTGCATTGTAAAGGGAAGGGATGAGAAGCAGGTGAAAGTACTCAACAGCTGCTATAGTACCATAATGTTAAATTTTAATCTAGCTACTGCTTTTCCACATATATGACTGTAAAAATTTGTTGAAATTTTAAATGAAAGCCCTATGTTATCTGCATGTCCCCGAACTCCTATTCTACAATGGCCAGTTTGACCTCAGCCTCTAGCCTTGCACAACCAGTGAGGGACAGCTCTCTGCCAGCTTCGTTGTACTTGGCTATAGAGTAGGATAAAGGCTGCCAAGGAAAAGTAGGAACTCTTGCTAAAGGCAAGGGTCAGGGACTGGTTTGTAAAGAAAAACCCTTTTGTTCCCTCAGTTTTGATGGATTCCTTCCCAGTTAGTAAACAAATCTGCATCTGGAAATGGATTCTCTGATGCTTGAATGACCTTCCTTTGGCTTCCATTCACGAGGCCTCTGGAGCAGCCCTTTGGATCAGGTTCTCCCCTGTACTTCAGTTTCTTCAGTTTCAGGCAGCATTCTGGTATATGACCTATACAGACGCCTCTAGTTAACCCCTCAGTCCCCAGGACCATTTGGAGCCCAATTCTTGCCAGCTATGACTTGGCCCAAGGTGGCACCCTCATCCTGAATCAGGTTCTCCCCTATACTTCAGTTTCTTCTATTCTGACTACTATAGTTTCATCAATCCTTATGGATATGTAAGGAGAAATACTTATGTTATCATTTTAATTTTTAAAAAATGCAAAACTATAAGCACACCAAAACCTCCCTTATAAAACCAAAACACTAATTACTGAAAAAGAAGAAAAAGAAATGCATCAAAATATTATAAAGTTTTCCAATTTTTAAAAATAATAAATATGAGAAGACAATCAACTTTGTTAAACTGACTCTACCTCATGTTTTTTTGTACTACAGCAACTTTATCCACACCTGCTCAGTTATACCACGGTGTCTTCAGCACACAATGAAATCATAGAACTTGATATGTTGAAATCTAAACGGTGACAATCATTGCATTCCTGTCTTTTGGGATTCTTTCTTTTTTGTTTTTGTACTTCTATGCAAACAGATTGTCTTGCCAAACCAGGCATTCATACTGGGAGAGCAGGGACTGTGTTCTATGTTTTCTCCATAAATTCCAATGCAACATTTGGCTCAGGGTAAATACTCTATAATTATTAGCGGATTGCTTGGTTGCTTGGGAAAGGAACATCCAGTTAGCTTGGTCAGTGTGGTAGTCAGTTATTGGTCACTGTGACCAAAATACCTGACAAGAACAATTCAGAGGAGGAAAAGTTTACTTTAAGCTCACAGTTTCAGAGCCTCAGGCCATGGTCGGCCAACTCCATTGCTCTGGTCTGAGGTAAGGCAAAACATCATGGTGGAAGGGCTTGCCAAAGGAAAGGTGGTCAGCTGGGAAGCCAATAAGGAGACAGAAGCCAGGGACAACAGATAGTCCAAGGACATCTCCTCTTGGGCAACCTACTTCCTCCAGCCATGTTCCACCTGCCTACAGTTACCACCTCGTAGTCCATCCAAATTATTAATCCATCAAATGGATTAATCCACTAATGAGGGTACAGCTCTCATAATCTGATCATTTCACCTCTGAACATTCCTGCATTGCCTAACAAATGAGCTTTTTAGCAGACATCACATGTGAAAACCATAAAAGAGCAAGTGCTTTCCAATCAGATAACTCTTGATTTTCATCTCAGCTCTGCTACTTGTGACATTTTGAGAGAATTTTCAAATGTTAATGCTAATCTATTCCTTCATATCTGTAGTAGGCCTAAAGTAATCACTTCAAAGGGTTGTTTGGAAAAATTAATGGAAAATGCATATAAAACAATAAATACTCATATTTGTCAGTTTTCTTTCTTTTTCCTTCTCTTTTCTGTTTCCTCATGTCATTATCCTGTGAAGAATTGCCAAGGAAAGAAGAATCACCAACCAATGCGAGTTTTTCTCATAGAAGATAGAGTTGACATTCTTAGTTTGTGGCTAACCTGTATTGTCTTCAGATTGCTTAGTTTGGTAATAAAGAGATATTTGGGGGTTATGAGAATAGGTTTTCTGTGACCATAAAATTGTACATCTCCCTGAGGGTAGAGTTAGAGGTTTCTAACAGAGTCTTGAACTTCCTTAAACTATGTACTTAAGGTTGTAATTACAGGCTGGCATGCTAGCCTTGGTCACCACTTCTGAATGATCTCTGTGGTTAGGACTAGAACCACATAATGGGAGAACAACCCCAAAACATTCTGGGCTCACAGGGATCTCTAACAGCACCGTCATGTCTCCTCTTTGGATCCTCCCCATCACAGCCTCTCTTCAGTCCTTCTGAAGGTCTTCAATAGTGTCCAGCTTGCCTTACCCCTTCCATCCTCCATATCCAGTGTCCAATAGCAGCATCTAAAAGAAGTCCACATGTTCCAGGAAGAGCTGCCCCTTTTCCAGCTATGGTGCCACTCAGAGAAGTTCATAAAAGAAGCCCCGAGAGCTCATGTTCTATAAAGATGGGTTATAATGAGCCTTGATACTACTTACTCATCTCCACCAACTAAAAGATCAGCACTGAGAGGTTGACAGTCTAAGAAAATGAGACCACAGGAGTAATTTGTTGTGCTTTTGAGTCATGCTCACATGGCAGTGACTTTATCTCCTTTGGCCAATCTACTAACCCTCCTAGACTCTTCTAACCCCTGTGGCCTCTGGAATCCATGCACTGCTATCCACCAAGTCCCCTCTATTCTAACTTCTTCCTTGACTGTGCCTTCATCTCCTTTCTCTCATTGAAACCTGGACATGGCTTCCTTTGCTGCTCTCAAGTTCTGGCACCTTTTTTTCTATCGACATGTTCGACATGTTCATGTTCTTTTTTTCTATCATATAATCTCGACATTGGAGGTGGTATAAATTTCCTCCATGTTCTTCATTGCTGCTTTCAGACTTTGTTTTCTCTGTCCTTAAAAGCCCATGCCACCATACTATGGAGTTGTCACCATCCAAGATATTGTCCCTCATTTGCTGAAAATTTTAGAACGCTATACCTGTGGTCTTTCTGGAAGATTGCATTAGCAGTACAGATGGCCCACCAACACTGGGCCTCTCAGTTCCATGACCTTCTCACTTCAGAAATCTTTCCTTCCATTCAACTTCCATGGTTGTAGTTCATCACTGTGAGAGATTACTTTCTACATTTTGATTTTAAGTGCCCAATCACTTCCATTTTGTACACATATTTTTGTACTTTTGCATCATTTTCCTCCCTCTGGAACATTCTCTCTAGCTTTCAACACTGGGGTGTGGCTCATCCTCAAAGAATCCTCCATTCTTCACCATCCCTCAAATCCCTCTCCAATTTCACCTTAGTTTTCTTTTTCTTTCTTTGTTCTTTTCCCTTTGTTCTTTTTTCTTTTGCTTTCTCTCTTTCTTTTTTTTCTACTGGGATTGATTCTTGGGGTGCTTAACCACCGAGCCACATCTCCAGACATTTTTAAAAAAATTTTTATTTTGAGACAGCATTTTGCTAAATTGCTGAGGCTGGCTTTGAGCCTATGATCCTCCTGTCTCAGCCTCCTAAGCTTCTGGGATTACAAGTGTGTGCTTAGTTTTCTATTTAACTGATGATTTTTCCCCTATTTACATTTTGAAATCTAGTTCAGCCTCAGAAGTTTGGATTATGGTATTCCTGCTTACTTGATATTTTCACTTGGATGTATTTAGACAAACTTGAAATGTGCCACACTGAATTCTTTGTTGTTTCCTTGCCTACTGCTTACCTCCTGACACACTTGCCTCTATTCCACTGTGGCCTATCTCAATGAATAGCATTACTATCAAGACAGTTTCTCAGTCAAGAACTTACAAGTCTTCCTTGATTCCTCAGTTCCTTTCATATCTCACATTAAGCCATTAAAAAAGACAGGTCCCCTTAGCTGGGCGCTGTGGCGCATGCCTGTAATCCCAGCACTTTGGGAGGCTGAGACAGGAGAATTGAGTTCAAAGCCAGCCTCAGCAACGGTGAAGTGCTAAGCAACTCAGTGAGACCCTGTCTCTACATAAAACACAAAATAGAGCTGGGGATGTGGCTCAGTGGTTGAGTACCCCTGAGTTCAATCCCTGGTACCAAAAAAAAGAGGGGTCCCTTACAATAGATCTCAAGCAAATCACCCCACTGCTATCAAGCAGATATGAATCAGAACTTATAGATGCACACGGATCACGGTGAGAGGCTCCCATCTCTCCACGTGAGAGCCAACCACACGTTTCATTCCATAACCCACTTGAATTAGCACACTAGTGGTCAACTCTTAGTTTACTTCATTTTAGAAATTTTGGCAATATTTGATGTAGTCGATCACTTCTGTTAAATGGAAATACTCTATCAATTTGAGTTTTAGTATATTACCCTCTAAAATGTCCTTCTACCTCACTCAAAGCTTTTTTTTTTTTTTCTCAAGCTCTTTTGCTGGTTTTCTACTTTCTGGTCTCTAAATTTCATGTGTCCTGTACCTCACACTTCAGCCCTCTGTGAGCCCCTCCATCCACATGCTCTTTCCAAGTGAGTGTGAATTTAATTGTTGTTCTGTAATCCCATGGTTCAATATTAAGGTATTTTTACTTTGATTTATAAATCTGCATTTATATCTCAATTTAACCACCCTAAGATTTTCTTCAGGATAGAGATTTTTGCCCATATTACGTAACTGCAGGGAAAAGGTACTCTTATATATTTGTTGAATGGCTCTTTACATGAATACCAAAAAGGAACTGAGGAACCTCAAGGCAAATTTGGTTATGATATAATTAAGTTTAGTTTCGTGTTCAGGAGTTAAACAAGTTATCAGGAAATGCATTTACTACACATTTGCCAGGAATAGTTCACAGCATCAAGGAGTAAAGGATAGTAATTCTGAATTAGAAAAAAAAAAATGATGAGATTATACACCTGCAGACAGACAGACAGGCACACACACACACACACAAGCATGCATACAATATTTCTCCATTCTGTAGCAAAAAAATTCTGACTAATCAGTTGGCAAGAACTTCTTCAGCCTTTTTGGAAAACAACTATCTGAATAAACACGATCTTTTACCTTCTTTCATATGCTTCCTAACAGCTAACAAGCAGAGGAAAGATCTGAATCCATTACAGTGAAAGAAAAAACGTAAGTTATTTTTCATTAATCAACAAAGAGTTATCAATTGGTTATATGACATTGGGCATGTATTTTCAAGTTCTCTTGAAACGCTGTTTCCTTTTGCATAATATGAGATAATTGGATGAAATAAGATGATTCCCTAAGTTTATTATTCTGTTTCCAGTGTCCACATAGACTGCTTCATATTTGGTCAATGGAGCTCACATTTTTAAATATTTTAAAGTTATATTCTTCAAAATTATAAAAATAAGAAAAATAAAATATTGTTTCTATTACTTGTCAGTTTGGAAGACTGAAAAACCAAGCAACAAAGTCAAGCCAGGAATGCCCTTCTGCTCCCCCTTCCTATCCAAGTGGCGAAGTCCCACAACACTTGCAAGGACTTCCAAGTGATTCAGTGCAGTAGAGGCAGATCCTGGGGAAGAGAGTGTTCTGTCAACACTCTGCTGGGAGGAACAAGCAGTCTGTGAAGACTTGTTCTGTGGGTGGCTTCTTCCCACCAAGAAATATGTGAAGGGTACTCACTCCTGCCATTTGGGAGCAAGCCGAGTTTAAAGAAAAGACAGCTGTGTCCAAGCTGGATCTCAAAGTCAGTCTTCCCGAACTTACAGTTTTCATCTTTTTGCTGGTAAAAATAAGCAAAAAATTATTAAATAAAGAACAACATATATGACTTCCTGGAAACTTGAAAGGGCTTCAAGGCTGGTGAAGTTGGACCCACTGTCATCCGCTGCTAGCCTTGATCCAGTCCTTGTCCTGACTTTAAAGTGATTTTTCTTTCTCGATGATCCTCTTCTTTGTCCTCACCATTTCTACCCTTCTCTTTTCATCATTTTCTTTGCCTCATGCTGGCAAGGAGGAGCCGATGGATGAGGGAACATCTGAGGTGCAGCTCTCATCTTCTATCCCAACATCACTGCAACTTAAGTTCGTTACATACATACACCTTATTCAGAATGCAGAGAACTACTCATTATCCTCGTCTCTTAACACCACTGGATACAGATCAATCTACAAGCACTGTCCTTTTCTATCCTGGAGACAGCTTCATTGAGCTCAAATAGAACTTATTCTATGGGACCTACTTTCTTCATCTCTCTGCACTCTAGTCATCTTCTGGCACTCACAGTGACCTATGCAAACCCTTATTATAACACTCATCGCATTCAGAATGATTTATTAAACTTTTCTCTCCCACCAACTAATTGAACACCTTGAAGGCATGGGCCATGTCTTGCTCATTTTTGTATCCATGGTGTTCAGTCTAGGACAAGGGTAATAGCAGGTGATCAGCAACAGGTGGTTAATGAATGAATGAATGCTTCTGACTTTGGACTCTGTTCTCAGCAGGTGGGAACTGTGACTTACTCATCTGTGGAGTTTCTATCATGTCAGGCACAGGATCATGCACTAGAAGTTACTCATAAGGTACATTGTATAAATAACTTACTAAAAATTAAATGAATTGAGTAATGGCATCTACCAATTTAATTCAATTAAGTATCTGAGTGTCTGCTGTGTGTGGAGATCTTTGAGGAGTTTAGAGTTGATTATGAAAAATGGTACTTGTTAACTACTTTATGGGATGAAGTATAATTTGTCTTTTGACAGAAGTACAAACAATGGTTATTAAATATTAAAGGGAAAATTGTTTATTTGGAAAGAAAAGTCTTAGAAATGGAAATTATGGTCCTGTTCCTTGAAAATGGGGTAATGGATAGGTGAACTTTCCAGATAAGAAAACCAAAATACAGGTGAATGATGACATGTATTTTGATTACATCAAAAGGTTGCTGAGAAGCAGCTTTGTGATAGACATATGTTCTTTATGTTCTTTAATGTTACTTAATGAAATCACAAGTCATTTTGTCTGGTGATTATTTCTCTTAAGAAACTCTTCCTACCTACCTTTCCTACTATCTTTTAAAAAATGACTGGTCATTTTTAAGTTTTAAGTCCTCAACTTAATAAGTCCTCAACTTAATAAACAATATCTACAAAAACTCTCCAGGTAACATCATACTTTGTGGTGGGAGACTTGAAGCTGTCTCACTATGATCAGGAACAAGGCAAAAATGTCTCCTTTACCACCATTTCTCAAATACTGTACTGGAAGAAAAATAGATCAATAGAACAAAAATAGAGAGATGCAGAAAGATATAGTTATAGACAGCAAAGGAGCAAAGGAAATACCATGGAGGAAAGGTAGTCTTTTAACCAACTGGTGCTAGAAGAATTGGATATCCACATGCCAAATAAAAAAAAAAAGAAAAGAAAATCTAGACACAGGTCTTATCCCCTTCATAAATATTAATTCAATGTGAATCACAGACCTAAAGGTGAAACATGGAAATATAAAATTTCTAGAAAATAACAGAAGAAAATCTGGATAATCTAGATTTGGTGATGAATTTTTAGATATGATTCCAAAGGCATAACCCATGAAAGAAAGAAATGATAAGTTTGACTTCATTAAAATAAAAAAAAATCTGAGAGGTTTCTATTCAGCTCCTTAGCCGAATGGTCTCTCTGATTAGTGGATGCTGATGAATAAGGGAGGTGGGAATGGGAAACATAAGAGAAATAGAGAAACACTGGACACGACAGGGGGGAGGTGGGGGGCAGGAAAGGGGAATGGGTATAGTAAAGATGGTTGATAAAAAATATATATAAATATATATATATATATACTGTTCATTGAAAGTGCATATAAA